>MU002174.1:0-32823 GCA_010093585.1 Melanomma pulvis-pyrius CBS 109.77
CGAAGGGCCAGAGTACCATGGACGCCGTCGAGAGAGGATGGCAGAGGCCCACGGCGTCTTGGTGGACGTGCAGTCTTGGGCGGCGGCGGCGGCGGTGGGCGGCGGAGGGCCCCAGAGGGGTTTCCCAGAGGGGAAACGCAACAGGTGGTCCGAGTAAGATGGAGGCGCTGGGGGAGGGCGCGCGAAAGCTGGGGAGGCAGAGCCAAGCGGGTGTAAGCATCGGGGTGGATGCGGCTTAGCGGCTGCGACCTGCAGACTTTTCGCGCTCGAAGCCTGCCCAACGCCGAGGGCGCAATTTTGGGCGAATTGAAGGGAGATTAGGGGTCGGGTTGGCTGGCGCTCAGTGGCCGGGCGGTCCAACGTGCAAGCAAGCAAGCCAGCCCGTCGTGCTCCTCCCGCGCACATCACGCTGCTTGTTGTCAGGAGCGGCCGCACGCATGACCACGCACCGGCGGCCAGAGGCAGCATGGCCGTTGCTTGTCGAGGCTTGCTGGCGCTGGCTGGTGCTTGCTGCCGCCTGCGGGTGCCCCCCTGCTGGTGGTTGGTGAGGCAGAGATTGCGTGGTTCAATCGACGCCGACGCCGGGGCCCGACAGTACTATACGGTCCGTACATAGACAGTACATAGTATCGACGTGCTGTCTGTACGCAGCACTGTGTACGACGCACACGCATGCATCAAACACTGGCCCGGGGACATTGGCCCTCTCGAACAGGCAGCCCACTATGGGCGCGCGCGCTGATTGGCCGGCCTTCCGCAAGCCAGGCGTGTGGAATCAACCCGCGACGGGGAGGCCGTCTCCCAATAAACAGGCTGCAGCACCGGCTGGACAAGGCGGCCCCGATTCCTTGTGCCACATGCCCTTCTGATCGGACCTGGCTCAGGAGGGCGGCCGTGGCCCAGCGTCTCAGCGCCGTGTCGCTTTGCAGGTCACGATCACTAGTGGCGGCCGTGGCACTGCGACCATGCCTCTTTGCTCGCCACAGCCGTGCGGCACATCTTAGAGGATCGCGCGACCGTCTGGAGAACCCTGCTGCACGGCGTCCGCTACTGCTTCACTCCTGGCGCCTCGCCATCATCATCATCACATGCCCGTCCGCGCCCTCCCTCCCCGCCATCGGCTTCGCAACCCCCCGGCGCCCTCACCCATCACCGACGTGGCCGCAAGCACCGTCTGGCCGCCCTCGAGCTGGACGGCCCGAGATGCACCCAATGGCGCGAGTCCGCCTCGAGATGCTGCCAGTGCCTGCGAGGGAGCAAAAGGCACCGTGTCTGGCCCGCCAATCATCCCCCTCCCACAGGCGGTGACGTTGCGGCTTAGCACCGTACGAATACGATGTTACCGTGAGCGGGCGCCGTTGGAGTTCTACTACTGTACTACCTACTGTACAGTACTGTCATGACAAACCCGTCCCCGCCCATTTCGTGGTTGGCCATGCCGAGTACGAGTCCCGTCGAAGATCGCGAGCCTCCATGGGGAAGCCGTTAGTTGCGCCCTAGTGTCTACACAACAAAGACCCTGACTCGGGAGAAGAGTGGGCACTGCAAATTCGAGAGGCAGCCTCTCCAGATACCGCGGCGCTTCCGAGAAAAGACGGGCCCCATACCAATAGCAGTAGAAGATCCCTTGAACCCTATGTCGGAGGTCTAGATGTGTTACCACGTCTGCTCGACTCCACAGTAGAAATTACTCTGCTTTTCCCCGCCCGTGTCCGCAGACTACGACTTGTGCAACAATGAACCGCCGCGGACGAAAGATGGGGAGGGTGGCGCCCGGAACGATTCTCCATTGAATCCCCTCATCTGCAGAGACTCTGTCCATGTAGTTAGAATAGTACCTAGGCACGGTTAGACGCGACTGATAGGGATGCCATCGTACGTACCTGGGTAGGGTTGGACGCAACCGATAGAGATAGTACGTTCCCAGGTAGGGTTCAGCATGGTCACCTGGGCTTGACCTGCGAACTTTGATCCAGAGATTGATCACCGGGGACCCACCTCTCCACTCCGCGACTCCACTCCACTCCGAGACTCCACTCCGAGAACTCACCTGGGCCTCGGCGCGAATTATCCCAGCGGCGAAGGGACCCAAGTCATTTCGATACAAAAAGTCAGTCTGGTCGAATGATTCGAACCAGACCTTGTATGCTTTGTTGCCCATGCAGAATGCCACGCGAGTGCCCCACAAGCGCGTTACACGACGATGCGATGCTCGGTCTGGCCTCGCCCACGCTGGTGGAATTCTGCAATTCCTGGCTGTCGGGTGCTCCGATGTTTTCCCGCTGCAAGAAAATATGTCCTAGTGCCATCAGGTGATTGAATTCCTACAGTAGCCTCAACGTCAGCACAAAGCCATGTCTAGGCCGTGGGGCACATGGACCGACTATACTCATCCTACGCACGTCCGTCGCCCGATCATCCGCATTTTCAAATCCCACGACTGGAAGAGAATTCCCACGACGCAGCAACGAGCAAGTTCAATGTTGGCTTTGTCGCACGTCGTGTTCGCCTAGAATGCTGGGTTTGCTGATAGTGACCACGAGATCGAGATCTGGATCGAGGTGGGCTGGGGAGCGGTGATGGATAGCGGTGATGGATAGCGGTGATGGATAGCGGTGATGGAGTGTGAGGCCATCGCGAAGTCACGTGCGCTGATATTGCTCGGCAGCCACAGCCCCAACCACAAACCAAACCCCATAGCCACCTGCAACTCGTCACCAACATCCCAGAGATCAATACCAGTCTAGACTGGAAACCAACCATGGCCGTACGGTTAGCAATCCGCTTCTCAAGCTGCGCAGCTCACGTGCATACAGCCCCGCGAAGCCGTCGTCGTCGAAGCCGCGCCATCGTACCCGGGCGGCTATGGCACCATCGAGGTGCGCGAGGTGCATCACCATCACCACCACGTCCTCCACACGCGCAGACCTCGCAGTTCGGCATGCTGCAGGACTCTCCTCCTCCTAGTCCTTGTCCTTCTCCTCGTGGCAGCCTTCGGCATCGCAGCCTTCGTAGCTTGGAACTTCTACAACCTCTCCGAGTGCGAGAAGAATCGAATGCCGTGGGAGAAGTCATGCAAAGACTATTTGGGACGAGGTCCAAACCAGGGAGCTAGTATGCACACTTTAAAGTAGTCGATATGTACCCAACCCACTCGTCTACATTATCCGGATTACCATCTACGCCCTCCGCATCTCATCCCCCGCCTCGGCTTTCGTTTTACACTCAGACATCGAATCTGCTCCATCCTCCTATTTTCAGCACTACAACGAATTTGCCAACCCCTGCGGCTCGCATGCTGGTCGCTGCGTGTATGATCCCATTGTGTCTTCCAATTTTGCTCTTGATATCTCCATCTGGATCCAAGTCCCAGGTTACTTCCTCCTCGCTAACACCCAGATCATCGCCTATGTCTCCGCCTAGGAGCGTGCGTACTCACAGGCACCGAGAAATTTGCAGGGTTTGATTATAGCGCTGTTCATCTTTTGGGGAAGGAGGGTAGCACTTTTCTGTGGGGTTTATAATCAATATTGGAACTGTCTTTGTCTTTCAATTTGTTCTCTGAATTAGCGTTGTGCTTGTGTAGGCGTGAAATACTTTAACGGGAAGTAATGAGCCAGAAGAGACGACGAAGCAGAACGGTCGATACCTAGGTACTCGCGACTTCGGACTCCCTCGCTTTTTGCTGATGAAGCCTCGTCTCGGACTTCTATAGGACACAGGGGCAGATGCTTAGGTACGAGCTATGTACTGTGGGTTTGGCTTCTTTGGGTGTCCGTAGCATGGAAACAACAGCCTTCTGAAATGGGCGTTATGACCCCAGCTAGAAAACAATTGCTCCGCGCCGCAGGCGAACCTCCCCTCACTACTATCGACAATTCTTAGTAGATAGACATCGTTTTTGTGTTGTCGTGGTATTGGCTAATCGTCGGAAGTAACGATGGGATAGGCCGATGGACTTCTATCTTAGACTACGTGAAAGGAGTTGGGACGGATGTCGTAAGACATACGAGGTAGGCGATCACCCGAGTCGGTTTCAATCAATCTTCTCCCCTGTCTGAACAAAGATATGAAAGAGCTGGGAGCTGGTAGGGGCGGAAGTGTCCTTTTTGTGATGGAGGTCTTATTTCTTGTTCGATGTCTTCGTCTTCGTTCATGACTCCTGAGTCTTCTCTAAGCACGGTAATGTAATGCTGGTATTAGCTCTTCACTCGTCGTATCGAGAACATCGAGCTGCATGTGACGTTTGAGGCATGTCAAGTCGTTCCGTCAGCTAGGCGACCATGGCTGGAATGTGGCCGGTCGAGTTATATCGAAGCGCGTCTCGTCGCGGATATAGCTTACCATTAGAGTATCATGCAGCGAGCAGTTTTACGTGGTATTTGCGGGAAGGAACTCGACATGCACGCGGAGGAAGGAGGGAGGCTGCATCGGCTCGAGACTGTATGGCATCGGCCACATTTCAGATTCCTCAGAGCACCTTATCAGCTACGGATGGATCACTGACGACATGTGGAACCTTATCGCTGCTCCAGCCTCAGATACGAAGCCTCACACGCTGTGGCTACGCTCTGCGGCTTGCCTGCCGAGGAATTAGCGTCGTTGTGACAGTTAAGAACTCGACGCGTCTCGTCCTCTTTCCGCTCCTCACACATCCTATAGAGATTCTCACATGCTGCCCACTTTCAACTTTCTCGCTCTACGATGTTCAAGACAACCCCTTTACTTGAAGACAATGCTGCTACTCGAGCTCTGGGCCGCTACCCATCTCCTGCCAGGCATGCAACAACCGCACAACACACCTCCGACGCCAGCACCCGACCCCTTCTCCACGATCGCCCCTCCTCTACGTACAAACGCTTAGTAGCTGCTACACGTGTGAGTTCTTGTAAGGTAGTCGCGTCCCTAAACTTTGTTCATATCCCCCGTAGCCGCCAAAGACAACAACCACGCGTCAGCTCGCTCCTGCTCTTGAGAGAACACCACGCGTTCCAGTACCAGCATCGGTAAGTTAATCCTGACTCTTTCATAGATTATTGATCTTGGCTAACACGGTCGCAGCCACCACAACTATCTCAGCGCGCTGAGGGTGTTCACTCGCATATAATGGCCCTGATCATAGTAAGTTCTCTCCGCAGAGAGACTCTGAATATAGCCAGAGTTCCAACAAGCACAGGCTACTCGCCCAAAGACAAGTATTAAGGCCCGCCAGCCTGTGAGTCGATCAGTGGAGCTCTCGGCGTCCTCTGCATCTCAGCTACCAGTGAGTAAACAAAGAATTATGTAATCAAAAGGGGTCTGATACTGATTCGTGACAGCTACCACATGTAGCAAGCCGAGAATCATCAAAGTCGAAGATACAGAGATCGCTAAACGTCTTACGGGAACGGACGCTCAAAGAACAGCTAGCCAGACAAGAACAGCTGGCTAGACAAGAACGGAGGTCTGGACAAGCACCACCTCCCGTCGAAACCCGTTTCGAACCAGCGCCCCGCCCTAAGCCTCGGATTACTCGTGAAGTCTCTCAGTTGGACCATGGCAAAGCGGTACCGACAGATACACGTGCTAGGAGAGAGAGGGAGCCTACACCTCCGCCAGTTATCGTCAAGCCAACACCGGAAATATCAGCACCACCGCGCCGTCCAAAGCTGATCATCAGTCGGCGGGCTCTGAGAGAGAAGCAACCTGCAGCTCCACCGGTCATCGTCGAGCCAACACCAGAGATTTCAGAGCCACCGCGCCGTCCCAAGCTTATCATCAGTCGACGTGCTCTGAGAGAGAAACAAGCTGCAGCTCCGCCGGTCCCAGTCAAGCCAGCCCCGGCCCCAGCCCAGCCAGCCCCGGTCTCAGTCCAGCCAGCCTCGGTGTCTATCAAGCAGCCCAAACAGCAGTCATCTTGCTATACCGGGACGGAGACACTCACGTTCACTCAACCCACATTCTCTGACCTCACACACGACATCACATTCCTTAATTCATCATTCGAGGAGCGAGCGGAGAAAGAGCTAGCGAGAAAGGATAGGGAAAGAAAGCGACTCGTGCGCGAAGCCTCAAGCCACTACCAGTTTCAGTTCAACGCAAGCCAACTCGCAGCGACCATTCTTACACAAGTTTCTTTGATTCGTCTTTTGAGGCGCGAGCGGAGGTAGTTTTGGCTTGGAAGAACAAGGAGAAAATGCGACTCGATCGGAGAGCCTTGTATCCAGACGACACTATTCACAGACCTAAACGTTCGTTGCATGACACAAATTCTTTACAATCCTCGCACTCTTTGCGTCCGGCGCGCTCTTCACGTCCTACAGTCTCTTAACTTCCTACACACTCTTTACATTACACACACTTGACATCACACACTCTTAACACCACATACTCTTACACTAATACTCTCGTCACACACATTCTCCCGAGTGCGGCAGGCAACCTCGGTTATCAAAAGCCTCCAATTAGCGATCTAGCGACGGTTTGCTCCTCCTGTGGCGGCAGGTAGTTGATACAGGAACCTCAGCTAGTGATCTTGCGACCCGGCGACGGTATGCTCCTCTTGTGGCGGCAAGAGTCGATGCAAGGACCTCAGCTGGTTAGCACTTCATCAAAAACAAAAACTAAAAAAATTGAAAAGTCAAAAAATGCCAAAAAAATTTGCCCCGGTTCGACGAAGCATTCCGAAGCGAGAGAATGGCGAAGTCAAAATCATCGGTCGACGACGACGGTATCGGTGTCAGCGAAGACAATCATCGGATGTGAGTTAACAGCGATCAGTACCGCCGGCGGCGAACGGTGACGGCGACAACGTATCAGCTCGAGTGGAGGAGTGTAGAAAAGGGCCGAGGTATGTCTTTCTATTTGTTTTCCCTTTTGCTGTTTTGCTATCTTGCTCTTTCTTGTGCTTTTTGCTGTGCTTTATGTTTCTTCTGTTTTCTTTGCATTTTTGCTTTAGTCTTGTGTTACTTTGCTGTTTCTTTAAGTTTTTGCTGCTTGCATTGCGTTGCTTTCTGTTTGCTCCTTTTCTTTTCATTTTCTGTTCCGTCTTTTGCTATGCGCAGGGCGGATGATACTAACCACAGTGGCGAGCTCTGCGTGCGTTCCAGAGTCTCCATTGGCTACGTAATTACCTTGATTTATAAGGTGTTGGATACTAACCGTTACAGTGACAATCGGATGCATACATGGCATCGGTCGAGCTCTTATCGGCTAAGTTCCTCTACCGCATTCATGTAGCTTCCCGTCGCTAACACTTCGAGACGATTATATCATCGTAGGACTATAAACTCAACTCGCTAAGTACCAAACCCTCAACAGAAGTTTGTTCTACTAACGCGATCATAGGGACTCTATTCAAGTGGCATGCTTATAGTCTACTCCGCTAAGTGTTCTACACTAGATTTGTTACAAGCTAACATCGTCATAACCTAAGTCTAAAAAGCATCGCGAGACTCGGATTCAATCAGCTAAGTCTCTACTTTACATTTTCTGTCCTCTCCTGCTAACCGTTTCGTAGGACTTGAGGGCATGCATATAGCACGACGCAAGACTAACACCTCACTTCGTTAGGTATCTTAGTTACAAACTCTTTATTCTTCTACTAATTCTATAATAGAACTCCGGCTTTACGAATTGCACAAGCCAGAGCTAGAGATTAATTTACTAAGTCTTCGAACTCTATTTCCACTTTGCTCTGCTATCTCCGACATAGACCTTTTTTCTATGGACGTGTGAGTGTAGGCACAGCCGGCTAAGTATTATTTCCCCATCTTGTAAATATCTATTAACTTCGAATGCAGTTATAAAAGGTGCGACAAGAGACAACGAAGATTCCTTCCATTCTAAATATTTTTCCCCTTGAATTGACGAATATAGTACTGATGTATAGTATCTTCATTGAAGAACATGTTGGACGATGAGCTCGCTACCTTCTCGCGGTATCCGGCGTCAGTACTTTCGATCGATTTCACGCGACTTCGAACAGAGGGAAGCTAAAGGAAATTATAGATAAGATGGCTCAAATTTGATGAGATAAGTTAGAGGCTCTTGTTAATTTAATATTAGTGTAGGGGTCCAAGAAGATGGTAGATAAGGACTTGGAGGGTAGATTCTGTAGCTAGGCTATGCTACAATAAGGCGAGAATGTGGTGAGAATTCCCCATAGCGCTGGCTATAATGTATTGCTAATAGCACATGAGCAATAGCTTCGATGCACGGTTGTGCATTTATTATAATTCAATTGAGACGTTTGGGTCGTTGCCTGGATGGAATGTGTACAGAGAGCTATGGATATCAATAAGGATTCTCGATTTCCACCAAGTTGACCACGCTGCACTCAATTATGTAGAGCATGGGTGCATTGCACCCTATTTATCTCTATAATCGCTCTTAATCAAATGCGGCGTATGATTCCACACTACTGCTACATGATTAAGTTCTTCACGTGTTGTATGAGACTCACGCAAGAACTTTTGTCACAGATAAGTGCGTCGGTTTCTCAAAGTTGAATTGCTCCGACTGCGATATCGACATGCAATGAACATCTATGTAGTGCTAGCTTTGACCTTTTGTCCTGTTCAGGCCACATCGACACATGGTATGCTATTCATACCTCCTATTCTTTTCATTGAATAAGACACTAACGATTAATATTACAAACCTTTGCTCATTTGTGTGTGAATGGAAACCTCAGCTTCGAGTGGCAGTTCGTTAGGAATTCAATATCATTCTACTTGGACTATCTGCGCTAACAATATACGTCGTGGTGTGCGACATGGCTATATATAGAGCTCTGCATTCCCTTATCATAACTAACTATACTGCATGCAACACACGAAATTAAGCACCAGCCAAATTCTGCCCTCGGCACTGACCACGTACGAATCTGGCCTAATCATGAAACGCACGAATCGTGCAGGAGGTCAACTACGTTCGTGCGTATCGCGTGTGACTGAAACATTCACGAATTATTCAAAAGTAGTACGTTCGATTGGAAGCCCTATTGTTAGGTAGGTCTGATTTCCTCTCCCTTGGTTAAAATTACAGCGTCACACCGGTTATAGCGTACGGTATTCTGTCTGGTTCTTTGATACGCGGTACTCACCACTTGCTTAGAATCTTCGGTCAGACTTCGTCACCCTCCCAGATGAGTACTCCTAGTAGTAACAACAAGACTATCATTGGTTCTGCCGACAACTTCTGGCTCTTCGACGAAAAGCTTGGTTTCGACATAACGCACCCAAGCAACCCAGACTCACCACTCATCTACCCGCGACTTACGTTGCAAACGTCTAAGACACCGGTCACGTTGGCTCCGCACAAGACTGCCATTGTCGTGATCGGTATGCAGAACTTCTTTTTATCTTCAGCGATGGGCCGAGAGATAGGCTCGGGACATGCTGCGGAACAAGCTATATTGGAAAAGTGCATCCCCGCCGCTCGCAAGGCAAATATTCGCATCCTATGGCTTACTTGGGGCATCTCCAATGAAGGATTGCGAACAGTGCCTCCAATGTTCTATCGCAATTTTGGGCTTACCTTTATCCCTGAGAGCAATGTCCCAGCGAATGCGACGAACAAGTCAAAACAACAATGGCAGCCTACAGTAGGCGGTATTGGCCAATCAGTGGGCAACGTGACTCTCGAGGATGGAACTTCGATTGATGGTGGCAGAACGCTCATGAAAGATCAGTGGAATACGGAGCTGCATGGTGGCCTAGCGAATGCGTACAACGAAGGAAGCAAGCTCTCGCCAGCGGATATCAGGTTTCACAAAGAAACGCACTCTGGATTTTGGGGCGACAACACAGACTTCGCCCGGTATATCAAACGGGAAGGTCTCAAACCCCTCCTTTTTGCCGGTGTTAACACTGATCAATGCGTTCTCGCAACTATGCAGGATGCGGCGCAGCAAGGGTATGACACCATTATGCTCAAGGACGCTTGCAGCACTGTGAGCCCGCAATTCGCCCAAGACGCGGTGGAGTTCAACGCACACAAGGCATTCGGATTTCAATCGAGCTGTGATGACTTATTGTATGGAGCAGAACATGTGGAGATTTCAGCTGCCAAGTTGGAGCTATAATCTGATGGGTATAAAGTGTTGTAGGGACATAATGAATTCATTTCTCATCGCGTCTTAGAAAGACTAGAATAGGACTACAAAAAATGAAATTGGCTTGCTGCTTTCCGTATATTCATCGCCGTAGGATATAAACCAATCCATCATATGCCTCTTCCCCGTGAAGTTTTAGGGAGACACCAGATTCGGATCGTCTCGAGGTAAGTAAGTTTTCAGCACCTTATCGTTTGATAGATGCGTCTAACTTTGTAGCGTCGTCCTCCATTCCCTTTGCTTCGGCTAGCTTGTAGTTAATACGTGCATAGTTACCAGGCATGACCTCTTGATGGAGTTGTGCGTTAGCATGTCCGTCTTCTAACTTGGAGCTAGCCATATCCAGGTAAGCAGTCTTGCTACCCAAGTTTTTCCTCGGCGGCAGATGAGACTTACATTGCTTCCGGGTTTTCTCTCATATCATAGGCAGTAAACCTTAGCTTGTAGGCTCACGCTGCATGAAAATGATGCGTAGTACTATTCTTCTGCTCTATCCAAAGGCTTGAAGCTCCGCTATACTCGTCACGTGCTTCCTTGAAATTCCTTCAAGCTAGAAATACGTTGCCAAGAACGAATTTCGTACTATAGAGCAATGCCTTGCAGCAGACGCTCCAAAATGGTGTAGAATTTCGTGGCGGTTGGGGTCACTTACTATGCTACCATAGCCCATCTCTGCGTCTTGGACAAGAATTCGACTGCTTTGTTAGCATACTCTTCTGCTTCTGTATATCTTCTCACTGTACAAAACGACAGAGCAATATTTTAGTATGCGATTCCAAGTGGTGCGAGATCGCCGCCTCCTACTAATTCTCGGATTTCTAAAGATTTGAAGTGCAATTGCAGGGCTTCTTCTGGACGACCAACCGCAGCGATAACGTTGCCGATGTCGTTGTATGACCAAGCAAGCTCAGAATTATCAACCGACTTCATTGAACATCTAATGGTGTGTGCTTAGTTATGTCAGGTTCACACCGAGTGAATGAGCCCCTATATGCTCATATCAAGGGAGTGCTTTGGAAAATCTTAACCAGCAGTGTCTTCTTCCTGTACCAGCAGGTATTGGGCAAGTTTTGAGACCTGTAATGTGTCCTCGAGTTCTGTGAAAGACGTAGATTCAAGGAGGTATCTGACAATAACGTTATCATGAATTACCGCATGAATTATGAGCTGGTTAGTTCAACGATCTAACCATACCTGCGGTAATTTTCGAGCAGCTTACAGAACACTAAATTAGGCTCAAATATTCCAACAGTGTTGATTGCCGCTTTGTAGTGGTTCTTACGGCTCGAGACATCTTGCGAGTAGAGTTGACAGATATAAATATGGTCGAAGAGCTGCCCATGCTTGTTGACTTGTGGAAACCGCTCGTAGAACAGTTTAGTAGTGTTGTCAAATGCCTCTTGATTACCAGTTGTTGTTATTGTTGTTGTTGTTGTTGTTGTTGTTGTTGTTGTTGTTGTTGTTGTTGTTGTATCTCACAGGAATATCGAAACCAAGATTGCACAAGCCTGTGGATTGCAAGATTACTCAGAACATCCATAATTGTCAGTTTGAGACTCCCAGAAAACCCATGAAGACTTACTCCGAGTCATCCACACAAATTTCCAGACTGGCTGGAAACTCAGGATTGGTTGTATCTTCGAAGAGCTCATCGGGGATGGAATCGGGCATGACATAGGCTAGTACACCCAGCAGTTTCGAAGACCGAATATTCAATGACTCGAATGAGAGCTGCTAAACTGTCTGAACCACACTTTCTCCTCGCCTTTTGATTACGATTATGATGATCAAGAAAATCCTGGATAGTCCATGGGCGTAAACATAGCAGTGTAGCCACTGATGATCTTGCCAGGGCATGGCCACTAAGCCGTTCAGAAAGCTTCATAGCAGATTCACTCTCCCGAAATTCAATGTCTGCGGCTAATTCTTCCGACAGAAGATAGAGTATGAATCGGGATCCACTGGTTGTGTCGAAGTGTAGTACTTCACTGCGTTCCTCGGCAATTCGATCTGCTGAGGTCTGTGATGTTGTGGTCACTATGGCACAGCCGTGTGATGTCGCAGGCCTGTTCTTCCAGAATACCTCAAGATCTTCTACGTTATCGTATATTACCAGCCACTTGCATGCTGTAATGTTTGGTTAGGTGTACCCACAATTTCATGAAGGCTCAGCAGGGACCTGCAGTACTTACAAGTCTCCCGCAACCAGTTGAGGACTTCGATTCTGTTTTGCTCATGTTGGCCTCGATCAGCACCCTCGAGTTGAAGCCTAATGGGGATACCCGTGAAGCTTTGCTCCAAAGACTCTGCAGTCTCACTGTGAATCCACAGGATTGTCTGAAAGTGCTCCATGTATGTCTCAGCATGTTTGCGTGCGACATGGCTCTTGACAACCCCATACAGGCCGTACACACCATACATTCGAAGGTAGCCTAAGCACGGTCGCTTCGCAAATACTAATCCATAAAACCGGTTATGTTTTCGCGGTCATAGAACCTTGCATTGGCGGCCAGAGGTAACATTACACAAGACCGCAGCGCATCGTCGACTTGAGTAACCAGTGCTAGATGCAAGAGCTTTCGTAGCCGTTTAATGTCGTCGTGCTGCGACTCCCACCGCTTTCTCCTCGACTCTTGTGGTGATTTCATCGAGTGTCTTGAAGATTGGATCGCAGGCGGAAGCGAGATCCTCAAAGAGCCCTATCAGCACAAGAGCGATCAAAACAAACTACATGATTTACTTGCCGGAAAATCCAGGTTTCATAGTGTTAGAATAGTGACAGGCTGCAGTCACCCCAAAAGATAGTATCGCAACGTAAGCGTCTAGTGCGAGTTCTCTCGCTAGGGCTGCTGGCATCCGGTTTGCTAACAAGGCTATCAAATCCTGGACCCGCTCTCCGATGGCTACAAATGCGGGGGCGACTTCAGACAGTCTATCTTTTCCCTTGTGCTCGTACCGCAAGAGACCCGATATGTTACTCTTGGACAAAGCTTGTTACCAAATAATCACTTACTTTGAATATCAGCCCAAAGAATCCCCAAATCATGGATATATCAATTAACATGGTTATAAAAAGATTGATGAAGGATACCAATCTAGCTACAGCAACTTAAATTAAAAGCACTGCTTCGGTCGGTAGCGGAAGGCTTGGAACCGAAAAGAGTTTGGAGGCGACCTTCTGTCTCGGTCGCTGATTGTACTTGCTGAAGCCGCTTCTGCTCCGGTCTTGGTAATTTCTCGATTGCTTGCTGTGTACTTGCTTCCCGTCTCTCCTAGTAGCTGCTTTGAGCTAATTAGTACTGAGTGGATGGCGTTTAGTGTAGGGGATGCATAAGGGTGCAAATACTATTCATTTAAATGCACAGAGTGCTCTGACTACTCGCTGTATACGAAGTTGGCATAGGAAAATCCTGGAAAATAAGATACCTAGGAGCTAATATGAACGCGCTGCCATAAAAGAATCATTTCTCTTATCTATAGTGTAGCCTTGTTTGGTGACAATCCTCGGAGAGGTGGTGGTTAGGGTGGCGACGCAGCGAAGGTAGGACCAGGAAAAGGGTGTGGGTAATAGTTCTAATCCTCGAGGTACTACCAAAGAGCTTGTATTTATTAAGTTCTAAACGAACAACCAAACTTGAAAGCTGTCGCATCTACACTATAACCAATATTTGATAGGGAAACTACAGTGTTAGGGGTACGAGCTTTAGGATTATAATCAAAAATAAATACATAGAAAACTACATAACAATAGATATTTGTTGGTTCATAATGTCTTTCTGCTTTTGTAAAGTAGAAGTGTATTGTAGTAGATAAATATCGGCATAGAGTTTCGGTTGGGACTCAATAAATATGAGCTCCTTCGTAGAGCCCGTTGGACCTCTGCCGACGCCGTTGAGCTTGACCCTAGGTTAGGATCCACAACGGGACTAGAACGAGATCTCTAGGAATAGACCTGGCGCGCTGACTAGTGGACATGGACGCTTCTCGACCGCCGTGCTCTTAGCCCTATAATTTCGTGATCCTTACCTTCGCAGTGCCAGATGAAAGATTGACCACCCATCCCAGTCTCTCCTTCCTCGCTCCAGCTACACTGAATCCTGCCGTGATTGATCCCGGCCGTTTTAACCAGACAATAGCAGAAGAAGCTTTCAACGCGTCGCTGGCCACCGCATCAACAATTGTTAGTGTGACACTCTGCACTGTCTTGTCGTACACCACAGTCTGCACCGCACCTGCACTGATCTCGATCTTCAACGCCAAAGCCGCAACGAATACTCTCCTCCGTATCGCATCCTTCGGCGAAGTCTCGACCATGGTGCTGTTTGAGTAATCGATGTGTCCGCCAAATGATAGGTCGCCGTAAAGCTGGTCACTAGTGATGTACGTAGTCTGCCCCAGACTCATGCCCAGAAACCCCTGTCCATAATCCCCAGAATACGGATCCCACTTCAGTAGTTCGGGAAAGCTATGAAACGCCGCACTCGCAAATCCCTCATCATCGATGTTCGTCAGTGGGGCGAAATTACCCGCATATCCGACACGGAGCGCATACAAGTTGTTCGTTGGGTTGAGCTCGTAGTCATGGAGTAGGGGCAACGAATTAAGCGCAGAGCCATAGTGGTGAATCTGGCGCTCGATCTGTTGAATCTTCGCACCGTAGACGAAATCCCAGTATCGGCGTGCATTGCCGTTCCAGCCCCAATGCGCGATAGCAGGCATATACGCGATGATACTGTTCAGAGTTTTCGCCGGTGTAGAAGGAAGGGAAAAGTAACGGGTCCAAAAGTATACTCCCTCCTGGCCTGTGCTGTCCCATGCCATTTCGCTACCGAATGGCACGGTCTCCGTCTCCCAGCGCTCTGCACGGTATCGCATGGTCGTCTCTAGCGCTGACACTTGCGCATTCTTACCTTCTCTCTTTAGATCCTCTAACAGCTCGCCGAGTACCCACTCACCCATCAGCCCGACGAGCCCGTAGTCGCAATTTTTAGCCCGATTCGAGAGACAGTATTGCGTGGTGTTCACCGCACGGCCAAGATACCACTCCCAGCTGGCCCGCAACTTTTGCTCAGGGTAATCCCTCGCTACGCGGTACATGGCCCAGTACGTCGCGACGGGATGGATGTAGTTATATGCACGGCGCGTGGTGTATGCTCTCTCGCGGTTCCAGCTCGTCCACGATTGCCAATCGAAGATTGGGTTGTATGAGAAGTTTGCGGCACCAGGCTCATAAAAAAAGGCGCTCGCGACAACACCCAAAGATCCATTCTGTTGCAACGTCCCGATGACCGTATCATGTATAAAGTCATCTAGAATAGACACTTCTCTTGCAACAGGTTGCGCAAATTGCTTCATAGCGGTTGCGAGATATGCTCCCGTGCCGCCTTCGTCGCTGATTCCCGAGATCCAAACGCGCGGGTCTTGGTCAACAATCTTGTTAGTCTCGCGATCGTATGTCATGATTGACGGAGCGCGACCGAAGGGGTCGGCGATGTTGGTATAGTGCGCGGAGGTCGTGAAGAAGCGGCCTAGCTTAGCCAACGTCGACGGTGCGGGCTTTGTGATGAAGTAGTGCACCGTCTGAGTTTTAGCGTCTTCATATGATATCGTAACGCGTATTCTTCCCCAGGCTGAAGCGATTGGGGTCAACTTGTAGGGACCGCCGGGCGATGAAGGTGCTGATATAGTGAAAGCGCCCCCAACGTCTACGTTCTTGACGGCCGAGGAATGGTTGAGATAAAGTTGTGTCGAGGAGTCGGATGGCACTACATAGCCCGGAATACCGACTGCGAGGGGCGTTTTCGTTTTCACAACAGCATTTTCGATCTTTTGGATATTCTCCGCTATTGAGAACCGAAGACCAATGGAGTACAATTCTCCCGGTTGCAGAGTCTTGAACGTCGGCGCATTCCAAGGCGTGCTATTTCTCCATTCATTCTGCGCCCACGCTATGCTATGCACTTGCCATTCGTAGTTCCCTTCAAAAGTCTGAGACTGGTACCCATAGTTCCCCTGTGGTTCTTTCAGGAATCTCCACGCCTCTAACGGCGTTGAGCCTAGCGGTGTGATGACCAGCGCTTTTCCAGTGCCCCGTAGATGCGAGACTCGAACATAGCCTGCGTCAAGGCCGACGTACGGGTCAGCAAGCGAGCATCGGTCCTGTGTCTGCTCAGCGGTGCGTCCGGTAAAGATGTTGTTGATGCTGACTGGAAGCCCAAGACTTCCCAGTTCTGCAATGGATTTCGCAGTGTTCGTGATATTTATGCGCATAGCGAAGTCATCTTCATACTGTAGCCATTCTCTAGTGACTAGGAAGGGTAAATTTCTCGGGAGTGTAGGTGCTAAGTCAGCAGCAGCAAACAGATTCGGCTTGAGGCTGCTGCTCATAACTGTGACCGGCTTCCTTGCGCTTGCGGAGTCAACGCTCGTCCACGCTGAAGAGCCCGAGGTACGATATCGAAAGGTAACATCGCCAAGATGATGAGCGCCGTTAAAGGCAAGTCGAGAGAGGATGTCGAATGGAAGAAAGTTGAAATTTGAAGAACTAGAGTTCAACGAAGCAAGCGTTTGAGAAGACCGGACGATCTGGCCTTGGATGCTCTTGGTTTGGAATGCGGTATATCCGTTGGCGAGTCCGAGATTGTCTTGGCCATTCACGACGATCACGATGGCTAGGAGGGCTACGAAGAGTTGCGCAGGTAGAATCATCGTGGCCAGGATTCTTTGGTTCGGAGGAACGATTGCTTACGTCTCGCACGATCCCATGCGATTGGGTTTGAACTGGTCCTGTACTTTGCTACATGAAGGAGCGATAAGGAATTTAATTCCATTTTGGTGGCCGGGATATGAGTCGCCCGGGGTTTGCATATTGAAGAGGGGTGTGAACGTCATGACAGTTATAAGAGAGCAGCTGCCTTTCTCCACGAATCGCATCGTTGGAGACTACTTTCAAGTAAGTATCCCCTTATAAGTTTCAACGAAGTCGGAAGAGGAAGGTGGATGAAGTATATCCCCTGCATGTTCATTTATTCTCCGCACGACACAGCCGCCTTGGCACGCTCCTATCAAGGAGAAAGACTCAAATGTTAACACCCATTCAACCAGGTCTTCACCGTACCCGAGATTGAGATACGCCGTCATGGCTTCCAATGTTTTGTCCAGCCAGAGGTATTCAGCCCGTCCATCGCCATTCAAGTCGGCGAATCTCACACCCTCGCCATCTTGACCTATGTCTTTTGCGACGGTACCGTGAGGCAGCCACGACACTGTGGCTGCGTTGGCCCCGTTTTCAGGATCACCAAAGTTCAATCAAACATCCACAGCCTCATTATCCGCCTCGGGCAGATATTTTGCTCTTCCATCGCCATTTAGGTCTGCGAAACGGATTTGGCGCCGACGAGATCCTACTCCAGTCGCAATCACGCCTTAAGGCAACCAAACCACATTTGCAGCATTAGGGCCGCTTTCAGGACCTCCGAGATTGAGGAATGCAGTTACGACGCCGTGACTGTCAACTTAGAATTACTCTGCTCTGCCAACTCCGTTTATGTTGGCGAAGCAGACAGCCATGCTATTGTCGTTGAGGTCCTCGCAACCTTGAGCGGGTTCCGTTAGCAACCCATCTACAATGCTACCCCTCGCTGAGAAAACACACTGAGTGCTGCTTCTATCTCCTGTATAGTCCCGATAGTTGCTCAGCTGTCCATTTAGACCCAATGCCGACCCAGTCGGGATTTCACCCTGTTCGATCCAAGTCGGATTGTGATAGCACGTCACATTCGTGTCTCCCGCCCCTGAACAGGATTCTGGACCCAACTCCACGGAATGATCTAGTAATGCCCGCCGTGAGCAATCTTTACGTAGCCGTAGTTGTTCGGGTGGATTCTGTCGCTCAAGTCTTCGGATATGAGCGAGTCTATGGAAACGAAGAGGACGTTCTTCCTATCTTTCAAGTGTCTGTTCGTCTCTATCTCGATGCCCTCGTTGTATGTCTGACGTCAAGCCTACACACCTGCATAATTGTTGTAGATAATGCTGGCGACTAGAACTACTGCGTCAGGGCATGCTGAGACAATCTTGTCGATGAGACTGCCAAGTTTGTCAGGGGCTCCGGCCACGTCTTCGTTGTTGTTGATGTCGTTCGTTCTCGCTATTGATTGCTTGCGTTAGCAAGCATATCAAAACCTATCCTGTCTTTGCGTGTATAGGGGCTCTACTTAAGATCGAGCGGCACTCCTAATTGGCTAAAAAAAGCCAAATCTTAGCAAAACAATTAGCTGTAATCTACTTTCCAGCACAGACCAGGTTGGAGGAAATTACAACTTTTACTGACATCTATAAGCACGTGATTTGGCGTACCTGCTGCAGGCGAGAGGGGGGTCTAGGGGGTTCTCCCCTAGTATTATCTGTGTAGAAGCAGTGTATCTGTATAGAAGCAGTATATCTGTGTAGAAGCAGTATATCTATGTAGAAGCAGTATATCTGTGTAGAAGCAGTATATCTGCGTAGAAGCAGTGTATCTATGTAGAAGCAGCAGTCTATCTTAGAATGCAAGCGCCTTTGAGTTGTTTACGAACTTACAGACTTTTATAGAATAACATTTGAATGTTTTTAGAACGAAATATCGGCGAAGCCAGAGACCTCGTTTATTTTTGCTCTCGAGTGACCCTAATTGTCACCATTCGCCATTTCTCCAGCCTCTAGGACCCGATGATATCAACCAGATTTCCCGTTCCCACCAATGCATCAGACAGATTTCCTCGATACCCATTGTCGGTTGTACTCTGAAAACCGAATGTCATCGAGTCTCCAAGCGGTAAGATCCTCAGATGCATCCCCGACTGATCCGAAATCGATCAATTGCAACGAGGCGTAAGGCTGTATGACCATAGAAATATTGCGGCCCCAGAAAGCAGGAAGAATACCAAAGAAGAATAAATGGTGATCAGGCCTTTAAGTGAATTCGTAGGGTTGAGTGACATTTGGTGAGACTTGCTAGCACGGGCAAGCATTTCTCAGTGTTTTGTAGACGCGCAATTTTGCGGTACGAGAACGGCGCGATGCGAGGCAAATTTCTTATTGGCTCCCTGTTCTTCGTTGTTTTTATACAGGTCTACTTTGTCACTTCAAATAGTATGTAAGGTTGACGGTCTGCATACCAGACATATTAATCTGTCTTAGTTCCGCTTCCAAGCGGTGGAATCCATGAGCTTTACCGATAATTCTTTAAATGTGGAATCTCATATTAGAGAGAACAACCTACCCGCGTAGTTACACTGAGTATATTAGTTTACTAGCGGGTTTATTGTGGGTGAAGGGTGGAAACGCTGTGTAGAGCGAGGTGTAGAAGTAGTACTGCTACTTTTGATCATATACAGTGTGAGCTATGACAGGGTTTGCCTCTCCTTTTTCGCTGAATGATAGATATTGATTGGTTCGTTAATTGTTACTCCTCAGTTTCCTTCCTCTTCCGTTTCTTGCGCTGATTCGCTCTCCGTAATTGCAACGTTGTGGATGTGGTTATTGTTTGTACTATAGCTACTAGATCGATAATGCCCGTACAGGCAACGAATCGATGGGCTATCTAATCGGATCGTTGCTCCTATTAGAAGCCAGGGGGTATAATTTGAGAAAGACTGCATCCTGGCCTGCGTCATCTTCTAGGTCTATACCAAGCCGTTTCTAGGCCCACCCCTTCCTCCTTCGGCCTTTGATCCTCTGTCATTATAGTGTCGAGATCTAAAGTCCCTACCTGTACCCAGTTATCTTCGGAAAGCGCCAACCCGGTAGCCCACGACAGCTTCATGGCTTGAGAGGATAAAAACAGGTGCGAACTAAAATCTAGATGACGTTGGGTACGATAGTGCAATGTTTACTGTTCTTCCCTCCGAATATCTCACCGTGTGTCTTCGCGCGCTAAGAGTTCATGGCGCGGAGTCACATTTGTCGATTTGCAGTATGATGGGGTTGAGCTACGAAAGATGGCAGGAAGGAGGGGAGATTATATAGATCTTGGACTTTTGGAGAGTCAGATGGAGGCTCACGAGAACCTGGAGATTGAAGAAACGGATTATTTACTGGTTAATGCAGTGGGGGCGGTAGAGAACATTTTTCGACAAATTGAAGGCCTGTTGAGTATATAAAAGCAACGGTTTCAGGTTAAGACACTGCAGTCCAGCTAGTAATTTTGCCAAGAGTGGTATTATGTTTGCAATTGGCTAAGGCTGAACTAAAATAAATTCTACAGAGCACCAATTTCTTCATCCCATAATCATCTCCTTTATTGGAAATATACAGCTAGATCAAGGACAGTGTCCGGCTCGATAGTTCCAGAACCGGAGCACGAAAATCCCGCACCTTGTCCGCAATGAAGAGCCAAAGTCCCCGTACCCGAAAGCTTGATCGAGACACCGTCAATCACCACAATCTGTGTCACCGAAATTACTGCAATATCGATTTAGCTATCATTCCATGCTAGTTTCTGCTTCCCAGATACTAACCCTGTGATGTTGAAGTCTTTTCTCCCAAGGAGTAAGAGAAGGTAGGGTCGGAGCACCTGCTGGTCTCTGGGGGATTGTTTCTTGGAACATAGCTCCAGTGACAAGTTACAGGAGTGTCTTGGCCCGAGTATTGAACGGTGGCGTCACGGGTTTGGACTCCAACACCGGGGATGGATTCAGTGGTATAAGTGATAAATGTCCATTCTCCAAAGTCGTTGGCGCGAGTAACAACTGCGTCTCGAGGGACAGCTGCGGCGCGAACTACGATTACGAAAGCTGCGATGAGGGGGACGGAGGGACGCATTGTGAATGAATGGTAAATTATGATGGGGTGTAATGTTGGGAGTTGAGGTGGATTGCAAGAAAAAATAGAGTGGCTATGACTTCTTTATAGAATATGGAGTCGGCTGTAACGTTGGGTGAGTAGTTGAAATCAATACCAATATTGGCTTTCTCCACCTTCCTATTCTGCACGCCTAGGTACGTATCCTGTAAAAATAATAGCAAGGCAGATTCATACGATTCCGTTCTAGCCGTTGTAAATATGTCTTCCTCCTGTACTAAGGTAGAGAAAGGTAAGAAAAATGCTGTAGAGTCCCAAAAACTAGCCGTATTTGCTCCTTCGCGCCTCGTAAAAGTATTAAGTTAGGATTGCCTAGACCCGCTTAGGCCTAGAAGGATGCAGGATTTCAGATCCAGGTACCGTATACTTCGATATTAGGCCATACTCTTCCCGTAACCATAAAACTGGTTATATTTACCTTGCTGCCAAGGAAATTGGTGAATCTTCTCGGTGCCATCAACCTTGATCGAAAGATATTTGACAGGATTCCTATGCCACTTCTTATAAGTAGTGAGTGTTGTAGTCAAATGTTGATAATCCGACTGGTAGATTACCACATAATTTTTTTTAGTTCTTAAAGGGGAAACTTAGCGAGCCCTGCAGGTACTAGTCTCGCGGGAACTCCGGAAATAGGGAAATATTCGAAATATTCTAGATAATTGCTATAAAATGTATGTTTTATGAAGAAGAATATTATGTACAGTACCGCATATTTTAAAGATTAAAATTGTAGTTGTTGCGGCACTGCAAGCAATAATAATTTGTTTTAAATGTCCGATCTTCCCGTTCCTGCGAGAGCTAGTGCACTAAAAATTAGAGTAACTTTGACAAAGATTTGGGCATTCCCTAACGTACGGCTACATAGCGAAAACGATTCAGAAATCTATCCTACCATCGCAGACGATCAATAGATGATATTTGTACAGAACTCTCTGGAGTCTAATACAATGAAGTAGATGTGCATACAGCTTAGAGGCTCTGCAGAGCCGCAGCCCCGCCGCGGATGCGTGAGAGCATCGTTTTGTTTCGTTTCGTTTCGTTTCGTTTTTATTCTCTTCTAGAGTCTAGTAGGAGGACAACGAGAAGAGCACCGAGCCTGGCTGCTCTATATATTATTGAAGCAAAAGATCTATCCTGTTGAAATAAAGGGAGAATTTATTAGACAGCAAGTAGAATACGGAAAGGATGTCGCCTCTCCGTTCTGTATTGGGATTTGGCCGGATTTGGCCGGGTAAATCGGACCCCAGAAATCTAAGCCTTCTCATCTATCTCAAGCCCACCGTCTACTCCAGACATACTCAATTCTTCCCTGGATATCATACATCAGCATGCCGTTCTTTCAACACGAAGACATAACCCTCTTCTACACAGACGAAGGCACTGGAACCCCAGTCTTGCTTCTCCACGGCTGGGCCTGCGACTCCCACGACTGGAGCTTCCAGATCCCACTTCTGATTTCGCTCAACTTCCGTGTCATTGCACTCGACCAACGTGGGCATGGACGCTCAAGCGTTCCGCAGTCTACCGATAACTACGCGCCACGCGCATTTGCAGACGATGCATTCGCGTTACTGAAACACCTCGAAACAGGCCCGGCGATCGTGATCGGGCATTCCATGGGCACCATCATCACATCTGTTCTAGCGGTGGAGTATCCAGACGCTATCAAAGCGCTCGTACTCGTGCATCCAATATACAGTGGTGTTCCGGATGCTCTGCCGATTATGGCTGAAGCCATGCGAGCCGAGCCTTACCGCGCTCCAGAAATGGCAGCAGACTTCTTCGCCAAAGTTATGTACACGAAGCAGACGCCTGAGTGGTTGAAAACCTGGCAAATACGACGCACGCTTGGTGTAGATCCAATTACACTTGTGGGCAGCATCACTGCGTTGGTGAAGGTGTTTGGGTCGGTGATGGGGCAAAGTAAGGAGGCGAAAGCGTTTATGAGGAAGAGGAAGGGCCCGAGGCTTGCAGTTTGCACCATGGAGGCCGCGCCGGGGTGGGAGAGAGAGATTGGTATCGAGGAGGGGGCAGATGAAATTTTCACTATGACTGAGGGAACTTTCTCGCATATGGTAGAAAGTGAGAAGTTCAATAAGGTTTTGGGAGACTGGCTGAAAACATATGGACACCCAGCCAATCATTCGATCTGAGGGGCATTAAGTGAAGATCTAGATTAGCAGCATGGCTGATCTACGTTCCTATCTCGAGTGTAGTTCAAGTCACTCAGTAATTACAGAACTCAAAATCTTATTGGCATCTATTGAGCTACTAAAAGGTAGGCCACGAAGAGCACGAGGAATAGAAGAGGAATGGAATAGCATTGACTTAATATTCGATCTAATGTATCAACTCTACCAGTATGAGACATAAAATCTGACCATGAACACTCGGGGGCATGTCATATTAGTCAAAGGATTGACCTCAACAAAGAACGCCAAACCTCCGCTACCCTTGCCTCTCCGAGATCTGACTGCTATATCTTTTTCCATCAACGTTCTCATTGTGCCCCGAATGCACCGCCTTCTCCACAGCCTTGGTAGCCCTATCCGCAAACTCTTTGTCTTCGAACACTGCGCCGCACGGTTAGCTTCAACTTCAACCCATTTCTGTGGACAAACCTACAAAAAGCTAATTCCTCAAGCGTCCTGTTCGACGTTTCCGGGAAGATGAAATACACAAAGGTGATCTCGAAGAACAACCAACAGCAGTACGCAATGAGCCATTTCCAGCCGATATTCTTGAGCCCAATGGGATTGACAAAGGTTGTGAAGAAGCCGGCCGGGCGGCTGAAGAGCCGGAAGACAGAGATTCTGCGTGAGCGTTCCATGAAGGGCCAAAGTTCGACCATGTATGCTAGAGGTGTGTTGTTAAGAACACTCTTGAAGATGATGAGAGAGCATGGTAAACTTACTATATGTAAGTGCATTGTACCCAATATTGTAACACGGTGAGTACGTGAAAATGAAGAACACATTTGCGATGCTGGCAAATTGGTTATGATGTCTAGCAAGTTTGGCCATTTGTGCCTTCTACATACTGATATACCAGGCAGTATAGCAGCAGAGAAGAGCACATGTGCAAGTGAGGTACAACGTTCGGCGCCTGAATCGCGTGACAACTATGGAGATGATGAAACCATTAACTAGAGACCAGCACGAGTTAGCCAGGTTCAACTTCTGCTTTGTGACGGACTTAGTGATGCCAGCCATGCCAAGCAAGTCACCAAAGTAGTACCTAGTACCGAGTATCAGTGTAGAGTTGGATCATGACGGGGGCAAAACTTACGAGATGAGCGTGTTTCCAGACCACTGGGTGAATAGGCCCAACATCGTCGTGATCAAAAGGTGACGGCGCATTGCGGCAGTTGAGAACAGGTGCAGCTATGAGTGGCTCGATGCCTCTCGATCAAGCTGAATCCTCGAGCGGATCTGCACCACTTCAGCCTTTACAAATTCAGATTCCGTGTTTCCTTCGGCGTGATATTTGACAAGGATAACTTCCGCCTCCTCCTCTCGATCATGGCTGATGAGCCATCGCGGCGACTCGGGTAAGGTGTAGATGAAGATAATCTGAAGGACTGATGGCGCCATCTGCAGGAACGACGGGATTCTCCAGCCCCAATTGTTATGGATATTGTTTGTGCCAAATGTGATTCCCACAGCAGTGACTTGGCCGAAGGACTATGCGACGTTAAAGAGCGACGTGAGGATAAGCCGCTCCTTTGGATATCCAAGTTCACCAATTAGAGATGAGCCGACTACAATGCAAGTCGGGATTCCGAAGCCCAGGATAAGTCGTGTGACACGCAGTTTAGTACAAAAGAGGTGTTATGCCTACCATTTACCGAGCACCCCTGAATATTGCCCGAGTATTATAACAAGAGAGCCACCGAAAATCGAGCCCCGACGTCCAAGCTTATCATTCACATATGGGATGAAAGGAAGGGACAGAATGGCGTCGAGAGAGTACACTGCCGAAATGATGCCTTTCAAAAATCCTTGCGGATTTCCATAATCTGGAAGCAAGTCAATACAAATTCCGAGTGCAACAGGCCATAACATAGAGGCAATGAAGGTATACGTTCAATGAATATATGATGGAACGATCTGAAGAGCATTAATTAGCTGTGAATCGAACCCAGATGTAAGCTCAATTCCCATGCAAGCGGGGAAGAGCAGAAGTTAGAGTGTCCGTAGGTTCTTCTTCCGAATCCATGATACATGATCCTCTTGAGCGATGAGTGTAACGATGGGGTCAGCAGCGCCGGTCTCGCGGAGAGGTTTTATACCCATCGTTCCGCGATTGAACCAAAAAGCTGAGGGAATGATCAATATTTTAAAAGTTTCGTTGCTGTCTTATCGGCCTTCAGAGGCATAGCGGGATATAAAGCTTCATGAAGAAAATTCCCTCACGGTGTATAGTATGTTACGAATACAAAGGTGCCGGGATCAGGTTGTTTGCAATATACAAAATAAGACGAGGATTCAATTTGATTTGTGCAAATCCAATCAATCTCAAAGTACAAGGGGGCCTACCCAGCCTCTCGCTACCTGTATTGTGGGTACTCTAGATACTTAGTACCTGTTCTAGTGACCGACTGCGAATTACGAGTGTGCTGCATTCAAATCCATCATTTGATCTGATTTCCCGGTCATGTCTTGCAGTTGGATCGGCCTTCCGACTGCCTGGGTCGAGACGGCTGACTGGAAGCCCTTCTCAAGCTACGACCCATTTTGCAGGCGTCCCTATTGAGCCAATTTAGTACCAACTTTCTTCCGTACACTCGCATAGATCTAGTTGCGATTATCCCGAGTCGTATCAGGCACTCCTTCCGTGTAGATATGTCTTAGGCAAGTGAGTGATCAGATGCGAAATCATCCTAGGAAGAGTTTGGGGGCAAGGCAGTGGTGTCTGGGTATTCAGTCAGTGTTCTTCAGGTCCAATGGCAGGAACAATATTCTTTGACTGAACGACGTTGTATTTATATCTACTCAAGTTGAGTATTTATATGGGATATCAGTCGGAATCGGAATGTTGGGAATGTGGTGCTAGGTACCTGGTAGTCTTGAGGTACTAAAATTCAAGACTCTGGAAATCATAATAGAGAACTGATATATTTGCGAAATTTAGTGGTGGTACCGTGACTGCAGGAACGGGTTAAATGATCTGACCATGTAGAGGCAAACGCCACGACGTGGAAAGAGGTTTCGTTGTGGCATGATTGTGATCGTCCAGTCTAGGGCTGACTAAATGATTAATCCATGGATTTTGAAAGTCCACGGCTCATGCGAGTTGATTTCTGAGTACGCAGAGTGAGGATGGAGGAGAAGGAAATTCAAAAATTGACTTATAGGGCTAGAGCCGCCGTAACGCTGGCACGTCTCCAAATTCCCTCAGTAGTCCTGCCTCTCACCAGCATCGACTCTCCTCGCAGAAGCAGACCGGCTGCCATAACATAACGCACAAGGAATACACAGAGTACATAGGATTGTACGGGGCACGAAGCCAGCTCGGCAGCCTTCGCGGGCATGGCTTAATCGCTGGGCGGTGATTATGGAGCCATTCTATGAACTGCAATCAATTTGGTTCCGATTATACACTTCCTTCGTATGCACTGGTTCCTTCTATCAACCCCGAACCTTGATTCCCCTTCATCCAAAAGAACGTTTCACTATCTTTCCCGCCATCTCCAGAATCATAGCTTTGTCCTCCTCCATCTAAAGTCCCTTGGTTTCCACATCAGTCTCTCTGCTGCCAGTCGATCTCGCAACGATATTCAAAATTAATATGCATTTATAGCAAATTATGGACATTAGACAATGAAAAAAGGATTTTTATATAATTTAATAGTAAAGACAGACACCCGCTAGCAGCCGGCCGAGCTTAACCTCACGAGAAGGGAACTCCATACAACGGCCTACAAGCTCTCACAATCCAACAATAACCATCGTGCTATTTTGTACATCTGTTAACAATCTCTATCACGTAATAACGTAGGCCAAAGCCAAATTTTAAAAAGAGACTTACACAACAATCCTATCCGTCTCCTAGAACGTGCAAACACGCAATTTCTTACGGGCAGAAAGTCTGACAAGATTGCGCAGAATCATTAAAGCACTGGGAAAGGCAGACTGTAGTTTGTCCAATGCAGGAAAAAGTACAGCCCCGATTGCGCAACTCAATGCACTTGATGTATGAGCCTCCTAGGCACCCGGCCTGCTGAGGCACGGGCATCGCCTCCCGGATGGCGATGGGGTTCGCAGGGGCGCCGTTAATGACCGGAGATAGACTGATAACCATAGAGGCTACAGTCACCTTTTGGATGCTATTAGTGGGTGTGTAGAAAGCGGAAGCTGTTCGGTTTTATACGTACAAGGCTTGGGAAGTACATGATGTTGGAGTGAATGTGATGAAGAGGGAGGGAGGGATAAGAAGAAAGTACGAGTAAGAGCTGGACACCTTTATACCTTGCTCTCCTGGAGCATTCGAACGTTGATTTGAATATTTGCTCAATCCTTCTAAGTCCCCCTTATTCGTATTACTCGTCCTCTGCCAATCACTCTCAAATAGGGAACATGTACGTAGTACATACTTGTTTTGGGTCTTCAGGGGAAGATCAACTTGACTATTATCCAACCGAATAGGGTTGAAATGATCATTTCATTAGCTGGTAAGAGTCGATTCCTCCGAGTATTGGTCTGGGTCTGAACCGCTGTCCCTCTGTTGGATTCCCTCTGTTGGATGCACGGGACAACTTTCTCGCTGCATCATGCGCTTTGGCAGGCTTTTGGCTCCTATGAGTAGATTATCGGT
This sequence comes from Melanomma pulvis-pyrius CBS 109.77, assembly GCA_010093585.1. Classification (NCBI taxonomy): domain Eukaryota; kingdom Fungi; phylum Ascomycota; class Dothideomycetes; order Pleosporales; family Melanommataceae; genus Melanomma; species Melanomma pulvis-pyrius. Next base: position 27,755 of record MU002174.1, read on the forward strand.
CCCTATACGGCCTTAGTGGCTAAAAGCAAGTGTCTTCTCGACTCGCGTTCTTGGACGCGATATAAACGGGAAACCAGCCAATGGCAAGGTCAAATCTCATGCAAAATGTATCCCCAGACTCACCGAAACTCTACTATTTCTAGACACCTCGGGTGAAAAATAGCAGTACACACCACCCAAGTTTTCTTCTTCTGGACAATCTTTGCTTCGAAGAAAGATCTTGCAACTCGGCCTTGGCGGCAATGCGCATGATGCATCTAATCTGATAAGCCCGTACCCATGGGAAGGATCTTGTCCAGGGTAAAGTGCACGCGAGGGCCGGGTCAAGCGAAGCCTCGTCGACTGACAGGTAGTTTGAAGTGGAATACGAATCGTGCCCAATCCTCTGCATTCCTGATCCTTCGCCACGACACTAATCATGCCCAATCCTCTGCATTCCTGATCCTTCGCCACGACACTAATCATGCGGGCCCTTGAAGCCACAATCAACAACACCCAAAGATTCACCCCGTGGAAACCCCGGATTCAGCGCACCTTTCTCATACAAGGCAAAGGCCGTCTCGCTTGGACGATTTGGCCCTGCCCATACAAAGGTATACATAGTACTGTATTCAGCTTCCTCGCGGACTGCATCGGCCGAGGCCTAGGAACCCACGTGCCACATCAGGTCAGAATCACCCACGGGAAGGCAGCGGAAATATGAGATGGATGGTGTATAGATGCCCATTTACCGTGAGTACAGCTCTTGCCTAACGATCTCTATTCTATCAGAGTATGTGGATGGTCGAGTCGAAAGGTTCATTATACTACGGTGGTGGACTGGGTTACATATCCTGGAGTGAATGCATTCGACTGGGGAGTCAGCTTAAAGGTGTTGGAAACGACAACTATCATTACTAGGCAAGTATGACCTTGGCAGGGAAGGCACTAGTGGTTATCACGTGTTAGATAAACAACGCTAGTGGCTAGTAGAAAAGAGGCATCAGCGCCTGCGCTAATCCCTTCTTTAATTAATACTTTTGTTTTACAATTACCTTTATTAGGTTATAAGCCTAGGCTGCATTTTACAACTTGTTCTTTTACTATACTACTACTATACTACTCTGTAACTATTAGAGATTCTAGTTATTGTTATCTAAGTTATAATAGCTGCACTTACTCTGCCTTGCTTACAAAGCAAGACTTTAAGATTGTTACTTTTAATCTTCTTCTTCTTGCTTATAAAGCAAGACTTTAAAATTGCTACTTCTAATCTTCTTGCTTATAAAGCAAGATTTTACTTTCTTTTAATGCTTACTTTACACGCTCTAAGATCTTTTTAAACTCTTTCTAAGCTCTTTCTAAGCCTCTTTTAAGTTCTTCTTAAGCACTTTTATAATAGCGTCTATTAACTTTAAACTAGACCTATTGTTACTACTAAAACTAAGCTTGCAAGGTAATAACTACCTAGAATAAAAGTTATTGTAAACGCTAGCTTTTTAATACGCTAGTCTGTAGCCTATTGTATTAAGCAAGTTACCTAAACCTCTTTCTTTAGCTAATACTAAGAAGTAGAAAATAGAAGATACTAAAGTACTTGTTATAATTTTATTATTAGTTTACTTTAACTTTATACTAATAGTTACAACTTGCAACACTACTATATTAGTCTAGAAGCACCTTGCTAATAGATTTAATTAAGATACTAAAAACACTACTATCTACCTATTTTGCTTTTTAATAAACTTTTAATATTATAATAGCAAAGATTTAAAAGCTTATTTTAATAAGTTTTACTAATAATAGACTTGTATAGCAAAATGCTATTAAGCTTTAATATAGTTAGTTGCTATAGTAATAAAAATAGTCTTTACGTTAGATAAAGTAAAAAGTTTATTCTTTCTAATAACTCTCTCTAATACTATAAATACAATTATTAACAACTTATTAACTAGAAACATTACTTTCTTCTCTACTATTAAACCTAAGATTCTTAATATTTTAGAAAAGTACTTTTTTAACTTTATTAACTTATCTATATATACTATATAAAAGACCTTTAGACTTTAAGCTGCTTTATTATAATTAATAGTATAAAAGCCTATATTAAGTAGCTATTCTACTATATAAAAGTATATATAGTGCTAAAAGTATAACCTTACTTTTATTAGCTATGTTTATACAAACTATTACAACCTAGGCGCGTGTAGAAAAACTACGCACCTACCTGTTCTTATCTAGAAAACCTAGTTCTAACAAATAACTTAGAATTACGTAACCTAACTCTGTCTTAGTAGATAGAGCTAGAAGCTAGGTTACATAACTAAGGCTCTGTTCTAAGCTACAAAGCTGCTACTAGGCTCTACCTCAAGCTATAGAGCTAAGTTAGCTTAGAAGAGAATATATAAGAAACAAAGTTCTTTTATAAAATAGCTCTTTATAGTTATTGCTTAATATACTATCTTGTTTTTAGAATATTATTATTTAGTTCTACTCTAAAATACAAGAAGATTACTTGTATAAGTATATTAGTATTCTATTGTCTTATTCTAGAACTTAGTAAACCTTAGCACAAAGGCTTTTTATACTTAGCTAAAAGCTACACTTTACGCAACCTTCTGCCTTTCTCTAATTAGTTAAGTATTAAAAGGCTAGACGTTAATATAAACTGCAAGAAGCTAAAGAATTACAAGAATAAGTTAAACAAAAACAAAGACAAGAAGTTAGTACTAGAAAGATCTAGCAAGTAGTAAAAAGCAAACTAGATAGTTATAGTTGTTAGCAATAATAAAAGCAAGAGTAGTATAAAAGTTTACGCTTTTACTACTCTAGCATTACTTTTAGTAATTAAGATAACTAAAATAACTAAAACATTAGAAGCTATAAAAATTAATGCTAATAGTAAGCAAATAAGAGTATTAAATATATATACCTTTTTAACCTTAGTTAAATAGCAACCTTTTATAGATAACCTACTTATTTAGCTATTTAATACTAGCGCTTTGTACTATATGTTTAGCTATATTAAAGATTTTTAAACGCTGTCTATAGCAACTAGAATAATTTTAATAGCTAGAGGTATTAAATTGCTTATTAATAAAGTTAAAACAATTATAAACTACTATCTCTTACTTAATAGTACTACTACGCTTTCTAAACTAATAGGCGTGTTATATAGTAAACAACTTTACTACACTAGGCTATTCTTATAGCCTTTAATATAGAACAAAGGCTATTAGTTGTTTAAATTAGATAACAACTTGTACCTATACTAAAAGAGCAAAGTTGCACTCTAGGCGCAATATAACAACAAAGTAATTAAGATCTAGCTTAATTATAATTAGAAAGCAAACTTTAAAATGCCTAGCAAGTTAGATTTAATTAAACAACCTTGCTTATGCAATTAGCTACAAATATACTTAGACAGCTACGCATACTTTAGGTTGTATAATAAGTTCTACTTAAGCCTAAGTTATTAATAGATTGCAAACCTACGCCTACTATACTTAGACTATAATATTATACTCTTGCGTTTTAAATAGTTTAACTATAAATAGTATAAGCTATTTAAGTCTACTTACTATAAGCTAGTTAACTTTAGTATTTTAGATAATATTAAACTACTAGAACTTATTTACTTTAATTTATTTAGAAAGTTCTCTACTAAGTTGCTTAGTAGTTTATAATACTATATTACGTTTATTAACTACGCTATATACTTTGCATAGATTTGCTTTCTTGCAAAGAAATTAAATATAGCTTTAGTTATTAAAGAGTTTATTGCCTTTGTAAAGACGCAATTTAATATAACTATCTATATACTTAAAATAGTATTACAACCTAGGCATGTATAGAGAGACTACGCGCCTATTTATTTTTATTTAAACTACCTAGTTTTAATAAATAACTTAGAGTTACGTAACCTAACTCTATTTTAGTAGACAAAGCTAGAGACTAGGTTACGTAACTAAAGCTCTAGCCTAAGCTATAGAGCTGCTGCTAGGCTCTACCTTAAGCTATAGAGCTAAGTTAACCTAGAAGAGAATATATAAGGAACAAGGTTCTTTTATAAAATAGCTTTTTATAGTTATTGCTTAATATACTATCTTGTCTTTAGAATATTATTATCTAGTTCTACTCTAAGATATAAAAAGATTACTTGTATACGTATATTAGTATTCTATTATCTTATTCTAGAACTTAGTAAACCTTTGTTATTAGCCTATGTCTTTTTCTATACTTTTCTAGGCTCTGCAGGTTTTGTGCGTAACAGCACAAGGTTAGAAGTCCTTAGTTTAGAGGTGAACAGAAGGTGTAATAAGGTACTAATAACAATAGGTTAACAGTAGGCTTCTGTAGATTAGATACGTTCTTGCAGATAGGCACGTAATTCTTAGGGTAAAGCAGTAACCAACTTAAAGAGTAACAACAAGTTCAATTTAGATAAAAAGATCTAAGCACTAACTTGCTATAGAAATATAACTACAAAGAAAGAAAATACAAAGAGGAATCTATCTAGCTTATATACCTGTTCTTCTAGTTCTGCTCTGTATGCTCTGTTGCGCCAAGACTACAGAGCATACAGAGCACCTGTTGATTTGCAGGGTCTCTCTGCCCCTGCTTCTTATTGCCTTCCTGTTCCCTATTCTGTTATTACATTACGTAACCGTTGTAACCCTGCGTTGTTTTAAGGCCCAAGCCTCGCTTGCTGTCTTATTCTTAACTAGAGTACTACTTTCTAATTACTGCGTAACAACCTTAGCACGCAGGCTCTTTATACTTAGCTAAAAGCTATACCTTACGCAACCTTCTGCCTTTCTCTAATTAGTTAAGTGTTAAAAGGCTAGACGTTAACAAAATAACTACTAATCTATATAAAGAACAACTAATAGATAAAGGCTACCTATAGAACCTAGAAGGCGTAGAGCTATCTAACCTAAATATAGCAACTAGAAACCTAAACAAAACTATAGCCTAGCTATGTTATAGAGTTAACTACCTTAAGGTTTTTAACGCAGAATTAACAAATACTTATAATATAGTTTCTAGCAACTAACTTTTTTATATTAAAACTAAATAACCTAAACTAT
>MU002175.1:0-32648 GCA_010093585.1 Melanomma pulvis-pyrius CBS 109.77
AGGTGGGCGCGAGGGCTTTGGGGGGTATGTAGCGATATCTACGCCGGGAGGGAGTGGTGGTAGTACTAACAAGTCAGTCAGTAGGGCTGCTGGCACGGTAGCGGCAGCCTGGACATCCGATGGCCATGTCCAGGCCGGGCCCCCAGGCCTCACTGTACGCTCGCCTGCTGGCCATCCACCACCGCGCTGCTGGCGCCCATATGCAGTCCGGCGCCCGTATGTAGCCCTACGCCCTCGCAATCCTTCCCGTCCACGAGTCGCCGTCACGTGACCCGCCTGCAGTCCGCGCCCCGGTGCCCACGCGCTCGCTGCTCGCTGCTCGCACCCCCTCCCCTCACGCACCCCCAGCCATGGACGCCCTGCTCCTGGCCCAGTTCCAGCGCGTCGAGGCCGCCCTGGGCACCCTCGTCGACTCCATCGCCGCCTACAACCCCTCTCCCCAAGCCGCCCTCGACCTCGTCGCCGCCGACGAGCACCTGAGCCACGGCCTGGACGCCTGTACGCATGCCCTCGCTCGCCAGCCTGCCACTCGTGCTGAGTGCTGACCCCTCCAGTTGCCCTCCACCAGGCCAATCACAGCCGCATCCTGGCCCTGCGCGCCGAAGCCCACGCCCTCGAATCGCAGCTCACGTCCAGCGTCGCCGTCCTCGCCGACCTCCGCCGCGAGCTCTTCCAGACCCCCGCCACCACCTTCTCCGACGCCTCGCCCCCCGTTCCCTTCGACGAGCTCCTCCAGTTCGCCAACAACATCTCAAAGCACACCGTCCCGCCCACATACCGCGAGCGCATCCCCAGAGACGACCCCGAGGCTGAACAGGACAAGGCCAACGATGGGGACGCCTCTGCCGTCGTCTCCTCGAACGGCCTGGGCACGCCTGCGATTGCCAGTGCACCCGTACCTGCCGAGGAATCAGCCAAGCAGCAAGCCGCCGACGGCGAGAGAGAAGCCCCGAACGAGGTCACTGCCGAGCAGGAGGAGTGGCTCATGAAGCTCAACGAGAGTCAGCTGAGCTGGTACCCTTGGCCCAGCGACCAGAAAATCCGGATTGGTAACCTGATGGCGATCCAGCATCTGCTCGACCAGGGCAAGAGGCCCGAAGACATTGATATTTCCGAGGTGGAGGAAGAGGAGAAGAAGAGAGCTGAGGAGGACCAGCAGAAACAGGAGGCAGCGTTTGCGGCCCAGGAGCCCCAGATGCCCGCGAGGGAGAGTGTTGCTCCGACGAGCGTGGCACCACGTCCAGCCCCAGAGCAGCCTGCCATCTACGAAGGATTTGATGATTTTGATGATGACTAGGAGCGGACGGTTCGTGTGCGACCCTCTGTCCAGGGCAAAGTACAGATGACGAATCTGGAAGGAGCAGCGAATGTAGATACCAACTACTCTTACATACAACAGTTGCACGCACACAGTTTTAACCGTTGCTCTCTCCAGTCACCACATATCACGCTCACTCGTTCGCCGTCTGTCTCCCACTCGCCAGCCAAGCCCCCTCGTTATCCGTCCACGTCTTCCTCATCCCCACCCCATTCCTCATCCGATCCTCCCTCTCCACCACAGCCAGCGGCAAGCCCTCCCCAATGCCACACAGCACAAACAGAGCCCACTTCCACCGAAAGGGGTTAATCGCAATCGTAAACACAAACCAGTACATCAGCTCCGCATACGTGAAGAAGTCGAAGGCGCCGCCGGGCGCCCTCGTCTTGACAAACCGCGTCATGTCGATCCAGCGCTTCATCCACCACGTGCGCGGCCGTGCCAGCGGATCCACGAGATACATGAGGAGGAAGCGCGTGTAGATGCCAATGTGGTAGTTGCCCACGGTCCCAATCGCGTTGACGTAGGTGCAGTTGTTTGCGCAGATGTCGGGGTGTGCCGGCGGGAACACCTGCAGGTACCAGTTCGGCGGGGAGTAGGGGTCCTGGAAGCAGGAGTCCGGGAGGAACTTCAGACTCGGCCGCTTGTACCCCGTGGCCATGATGACCATGTCGGCTTCGACGAGCTTCTCGACGCCCGGCCCGTTCTTGGGCACGCCTTGGCTGCGCTGGTTGAAATTTATGCCGGCGCCCGTGGGCGAGTACTCGAGGATGTCGCCGCGCAGCCAGGAGGCCTTGCCGCTGCGGACGAGGTCGAGGATGTCCGAGTTCACCATGGGTGTTTCTGTGAAGATTCCCTTGCCCGAGTTGCGCGGGGGGCTGAGGTCGGAGAGGTCGCGATAGAAGAAGAGCCGCAGGATGTCTTCTGGGATCCAGGAGAAGATGGTTTCGGAGCCGAGGATGTTCAGGGAGAGGAGGACGTCGACGACTGGGTTCCGCGGAATGATCCATTTCTCGGATCGCGCGAGGACCGTCGTGTGCGATGCATTGGCGCGAGCGACAAACTCCAAGGCTTCGACGGCTGAGGCCCCGCCCCCGATGATGACGACCTTTTTGCCCTCGGCGCTCCTGCCGTCCAGATCGCTGGAGTGGTAGATTTCGCCTTTGAAATGCTCCTGTCCGGGGAGCCTGGGCATTTTCGCATCTCCACAGGTGCCGATTGCGGCGATGACGCCGTCGAACTGCCCATGCGAGGGGTCGTTGATGATCCAGCGGCCGCGCGAGTTCTGGTATACTTTGGTCACGGGCGTGTCGAAGGACGTCTTGGATTCGAGGCCGTAGCGTTCCCAGAGTTGCACAATCTGCGAGACGATTTGCTGGCGGTCTGGATATCCCTTTTTCCAGTGCACCGAGGGATGGAAGCGGTACATTACGCTGTGGATCTGCAGGCCGGATGTGTTGTTGACTTTCTGCTCTCTCTTTAGAATAGCGCTCTCTCTATACGCACCAATTAAATCGGAGGGGACCTTACGCTCCATATCCCGCCTACATTCTTCCGCGGTCCCGCTTCGAAGATGCGGCAATCGAAGCCATGGCCCACGCAGTGCGATGCCGCTGATACTCCTGTCAGACCAGCGCCAATGATGGCGATTTTGGGGCGCTTGAGATTCGCATGTGGAGGCGGTGGGGTGGGCGACAACACTTTATCGAGAACCCACTGTAGGATCTGGTATAAAAAGAGGATGGGGTTTGTAATGAGGTGCTGGAGGAAGGTTTGGAGGCCCATGGTGGCCAATTGGTCTCGGGAAGAGGAATTGACGGCTGGGGGTGAAGGATTGGGTTTGGGGAACGAAGGCGAAGCGGAAGGTCTCGGATGTTGTTTATGTATGTGGTTCGTGAAGAAATACCCGGCTGTGATGTCATGGTGTTGCAGTTTCAGGAACGGGGGAGCAAGGATGGTTTGACATGTGAAGGTGAGACGGCATCGATTTACCCCTTGTAGAGATGCCGAGGCTACGGCTTTCACGGTGTCCTATATACCCTTGTGAGAAGCTGTCAAATACGTTATTGTGCTGGACCATACATATGTACCGAGCTTCAAACATGCTCATGAAGACGGTGGTTTTGACTACCGCTGGATGATCCATGACAAGGATCATCGAGCCACGAAGCGAAGAAGCTTGGGCCACCCGCCGCTAAGCTTCAAGCCTCAACCTCACTCTCAAAGACCTTCCATTAAACCGCATGCAGTCCTTTCCACTCCAACTCTCTACCATTCAACATGCCAGCCTTCCAAGCCGGTCTGGAATCTACATTCTGCAATGAAGTCAATCTTGCTCTACGGAACCGCGACGCCAACAAACTGCAATCCATCCTTGTCCTAGAGCCGCCCTTTCAACCAATCTACCAGCAACTCATCGACTCACTGAAGAACAAATTTCCCGAAAATGACCCTAAAGCCGAGAAGAGGCTCGAGGATGTGGTGAGGAGAATGGTGACGGAGACGGGGGAGAGCGAGGATGAAGAGGGTCGCCCGGTTGCGAGTTGGGGCCAGATGGTGTCGTTTCTGGTGGGGTGGATGGCCTTCATAAGGGATATTAACCTAGAGAATCTGTTGGAGACGTACGAGAGACTGAGTGACTTGCAGCAGTAAGCATTACCAAATACAGGTTCGAAATGACGGCTGCTTTTGAGATGCTAAGTTGTAGTACAGAAAAGCCAATAGTGCCCTTCAGCACCCGACCAAAGGAATTTTGATACTGCCTACCCTCATTAGATACGCCAAGGTCTTCTCTCGAGTCGCTATCGGTCTTGACAAGCGCCCGGAACTAATTCAGCATCTTGTCGCTAACTCTATAACAGAAGACGGACGACGAGAATCGCTCCCAGAAAAAGCAGCAAACATTGTCCGGCAATCCTTCATCACGTGTCTCAATGATCGCAACACAGCTCCCCGCGGCATCAAGGATGGAAAGCCAGACGGCAAGAAGGTGGGCATCTACAAGATGGCCAATATATGTCTGAAGATCCTATTCCAAGCAGACAAGCTTGAAAGTTGCCAGACCATCTTCAACAACATCTACAACTCCTCGCCGCCTCTGTCCATCTACCCAGCCTCTGAACGTGTCACATATCTATACTACCTCGGGCGCTACCACTTCGCCTCGACCAACTTTTTCGAAGCGCAACTCGCTCTTCAAAAAGCCTACGACGACACCCCGACAAATCCTGCATGCATGTCCCAGCGACGACTCATCCTAATCTACCTGATCGCGGCAAATCTCCTGCTTGGACGATTCCCCAGCGCTGCAATATACACATTCCCCGAAGCACATGGACTGCGCGCGCGCTTCGAGCCCATCACCCGCGCAATCCGGAAAGGCGACCTCGAGAGCTTCCGACGTATCACGAACCTGGATCTCTCTGACGAGCATGCTGCGTGGTTCAGCCACTACCGCATGTTCTACCAAATCGGCAACTACTGCGAAGTCTACGTCTGGCGCTCTGTCTTTCGGAAAGTGTTCCTCCTCACTGGACAACAAGGCGTTACAGAACGCTCAGCACCCACAATCGATCTGCATGCCGTCCTACTTGCCTTCCAATACTTTGAGCGGCGCGCACACATGACGCCTGCTATGGCTCAACAGGATGCCGGCCCAGGACGTCGCCACATCACCTTCGTGCTTCAGGACTTCATGCCACAGGGCTACGTCGATCCAGACTTTGAAGGGCTCGATGTTACGCCTTATATCAAGACGCCAGATATTCTTGAGATGGAAAGCATCTGCGGAAGTCTCATCATGCAAGGCTTCTTGAACGGCTTCATCAGTCACAAATCGAAGCGCTTCGCTATCACTGGCGCGAGAAAAGCTGGGAATGCGCTGAAGGCTGGGTTTCCGAATATCTGGGAGGTCATTAGTAAAAGGAAGAGTCAGGATGTGCCGGGCTGGAGAAAAGAGGCGTTGAGTGAGGCTGCAGGGGGAGGAGTTATTCGATTGGCGGGTGCGAGACCCGCTGGATCGTGAACAAATGGTTTGATTGATGTATGTGATACCCGGCGTTTGTCAAATCTCACTACTGAAAATTAGGGGCCATGGCGCCTCAAGGTATCATTCTATGGGATACAATCACAGCACAAATAGGTCGATCGGGACAGTGGCGAAGGGGATAGATTCTATTCAGAACATTCAAATGATACCTGATACTTCTTATTAGCTCCTTTGTAATCATGTAAACGATGATTCGAGATAACGTCAGACTGATCAGATATCCCGCACTGGGATGCTGTACTACTTCGTGCCCGGTTTTTGATGGCACCTGGTGGCGAGAGCTTGTACTCGCATCAAGCACGAACTACGATGTAATTCGGTCGGTACCTTGTGCCTGTTTGCTTATTGGGTTGCCTGCATGGTGACCCCGCAGTCCCTCTTGACCAGATAGCTGCACATATAAATCGTCCAAGCCAGCCTACCGTCTTCCATACTTTTACTTTACTCTACCATCTTTCAGTACTTCACTTCACTCTACCATCCTCATCACATAACGCTTGCACGCCAGATCAAGGAACACGATGGACAACAACACACAGAACCCTGATCCAATGAAGCAAACAGGGCTGCTAAGTCTTTCACTAGAACTCCGACAGCAAATATACCAATACGTCCTCCCTGAGCCGGGCATTCGTGACACAAACTCCCTCAACTGGAGGGGAGCTCAGGACTGGAAATTCACTCTCGTCGGCGAGGACAAGAGCACCATTCTCCGCGTATCGAAGCAGATCAGTTCAGAAGCCTTGAACGTACTCTATGGCGCCAACACATTCAAAGTAGCGCTCCATGGCGATCCAAACGCCCAATTATCCAAAATAGCTCCCCAGAACAGGAAACGGGTTCGCCGCTTTCAACTGATCCTACGGCCGGTGGACATCACATATGGGAAGAACCCAACACGGCTGGACTCGCAGATCTGGGACCCGATGCTCGCCAACCTGCTCGAGCTGTGCATTGCGGCGCAGGAGCCGCCTCAAGCGCAGGGGTGGTATATCTCACAAACCTTCAAGCAGGATATGCTGAGGTGGCGGTGGTGGGTGGCAGCTGTGTTCCTATACCTGGATTTCCGTGTTCCAGAGCACCTGGTTTTCCAGATGGACGTCGGCAATCAAGAAGAAGCCATCAAGCTGGTTCACAGATACATCACGCACGGCATTCGAAACGTGGAGACGCGCGATGGGAACTTTTGGTTCAAGAGGGGCATGTATGCTCAGATGTCGAGGCACTGGAGCGAAGATTACCTGGCTCATTCTCGCGGTATTGCAAGGTGCTTCCCCCAGCCTTGAGGCTACGCTCGTAAAAATCCCTTCGAATTGGTGTTCCGACCTACCATCAGTCACTGCGATGGACTTGGTACTTCCAACCTGGGTGCGACGCTACTATACTTCATGAACGCATTTTTGCAATAAGAAATGGGTATCTCTCACGTCCGCCAGGAAATGCACCAACGCCGGAAAAAAAGTGCTGAAAACAAACAACCAAAAAAACCCTCTTTCCCCCCCCCCCCCGAAACCAAACGCCATCGCCAACGCAAACGAAGACTATGGGCTTCAAGTCAGAAAAGACCTGCCGGGATGACCCATTCCCAAATAACGCCAGCATCGAGCTCACCATCCCCCCAATCAAAGTATCACAATAACACTCCTCCCCCTTCGGTCCATCCTCAATCCCTTCCCCCTCCGCAGCGGCAGCCAACGCGTCGATGGCGTATTATCCACCGCAACTTGCACATCTGCACACTTCTGCGGTCTTCTGGCATCCCCCCGCTTCACGCAAAAGTGTTTCAAAACGAGGCAGAGGCAGGGAACTAGCAGGACGAAGAGGATCCCGAGGAGGCCGAAGAGGGCTTCTTTGGACCAGCCGGCGTTGCTGGTGGGGGGGTCGCGGGGGGAATTTTGGGTCGGGGTTTCTACATGTAGGGTGGTTTGGTCAGTTGAGTGGGGCTTTTTTTTGTTGGACTAGGGGGGTTCGAGTCTGCGTACCGGTGGGTATCGGCGCCATGATGTGTGATTTTGAGTTGGGTGGAGTACGCTACGGGCGCAGGTGATGGCGTACCGAGATTTTGGATGACGGGGGTTTTTTTTTCTTTGCTTCGAGGCGTGCTTGGACTGGGGAAGTTTTCGAGACAAAAGCAACAACGGGACACATATGAAACGATTTAATTATGAGAAATTCTCTTGTTGGCGCAGTAGTTTGCAAAGCGGTACTTTCCTTTTCACGAACATGAAATGAAGGCCCACTATGTAGGAGAGAAATGCTCTAGAGTATTTAAATGTTTTGCGCTTGGAAATCCAAATGGCGGTCGTTGGCGGATGCGGCTCGCATCGGAGCCATCGCTATTGTCTCCGCGGGCTGGAGACTTAATTCCTGTGTACGTTTCCAGCGACGAGGCAAAATGACGCGGCCGAAATGGCGCGGGGTCGGGACGCTTCTTGCGTTTTGTCCGATTTGCCAGGCGGTTCCGGCGAAAGCGAGGAGAGGATACGAAAGCTGAAACCGAGTGTCAGAGTGCTGTGCTAAGCCTCTTCCAGTGTGGCTTACACGCCCGGAATGCGCGGGATTGTGAAGCGATATATGTAAGATTCCCTAGGCGGCATCGAGCGGCGGTTCGTCGTGCAAAGTGACTCCGACCCCGACTACTTGTTATAGACGTATCAGTGGTATCTTGCTTGGGCTAATGACGACGAGGGCTTGACTGGGGTTGAACGCACAACGGACCTGCAGGATAGAAGAGAAGATTGAGAATATGATGAGCGCTTGAGCACGCATTCTTGTTTTTGGGGGGGATCAAAATTAAAAATAGAGTAACGAATTAACTGCCATAATGGGCTATGATTTGGCTTCGTCTACGGGCCTTTTGCTAAGGACCGTTCCTCAAAGACGGCAGTATTTTACATACGCTTGCGAATGAATTCTCCAGGCAGTAAAGATAGCTGTTCACCGATCTTTTGTTTTTTTTCTTTTGTTTCATTATACTCTGGGCTGATGTGGAGAGCCCTAGAAGATGGCATGTACAATGATGGTATGTACGGAGATAAGCTTCTCGGCGGTATGTAGCGTCGCCTCACTCGCTTCCTAGCTTACCAGCTTACGCCGAACTTCTTCAGAGGCAACGCTGACTCATTGTACATTAGGTCAAGGCAGGGGGTATGAACGCATCCGAGTGTCCGACTCTCTTGGCTGTGAAGCGAACTGTGGTGTTATACTGTTGTCCCCATGTCAGCCAAAATATTACACGGTCGAACGATAGCTAATACCCACAGCTAACACCGTTTCGCGCCGGAGTTACTTACAGCCGATGAACTTTACAGCCCTTCTCGCAGCAAAGAGATATTCGCTGTTGCCTTGTTTCCTCGGCCGAGTACGATGGGACATCGTGCGAGCCCCAAAATGACCTGTCTTTTTTAAGCTTGTATGTTTCAGTACTCAGGAAATTATCGTTACGGAGCTTGACTTTTTCACTCGCAGAGAGGAAGAATGGATGGTGAATGTGAGAGTGAGCTACTTCCTACCAGCTATACAGCAGTAGCTACTCAGCTTAGAAGAATTAAGAGTTGTTTGATAACTCTTTCGACATCAAGGAAATGATCGAAGACGAATAAGCACTCACTATCGGGATGTGAAGCCAAACTAACCGTATTTGAGCAAGTGCCTACTTTGATTGGTTGCTCGGAACCAGCTCCAGTCGTACCTTTACTTCGTGTACCTCTACTCCTTTATCTCTATACAAACAAAAGCCCCTATAGCTACATCTTCTGGCAAGCTGGAACTCGCCATTGTTTTTGGAAATCTTGGGTAATCTGTAAAACTTGACTGAATCTACAGTGGACTTCACGGCTATGTCGCCACCACACGAGATGGACGAAGGCCATGCTCTTCACCTTAAAATGCCGAAATTCACCAAGAAGAAGAGGAGAAGGAAGAAGAAACATACGAATACGTCACAAACCAGCATTGACACCGTTCAGAACGCGTCCCCGTCATCTGACCCGCCCGCGAGAACATTCGACGATCGACGTCGCGCCGCCGCAGCGTGTGCGGGCATCGTCGAAGCAGAAAAATTTTCCAACCTCATTGAACAGTTTGCGCTTAGCATCCTACCAGTTCTTCAATCACATACATTCGACCCCCAGTCCTGGTTTTTGAAGCCTCTTCGCGTCGATAAGTCTTCGCAAGCGCTGAATACCGACATCACGCGAAAGCGACGGCGTAGTGAGCTAAGCCAGGACGTTTCGCAGCTCACACTCTCTCCATTCTTCCAGAAGAAGAAGAATCCTCGCACAGGATCCCCAACGCCTGCGAGACCTACCGCACCCGCGGGATCTGCCCTTCCTCTAACTCCAAAGCCAAAGTCGAAGAAGAAGGTCACAAGTACCATCTCGCCCTACTTCTACACCGACCCGTTCTCTGCAAATCCAACGCCGAAAGGGTTGAACTTCGAGCTACAACCATCGTACTTCGGTCTTATCCAAGAGCGGATCCGTGGCGATCTCTTCGCTCTCGTTCTCCAAACCATACTATGGAACCAAACCACCGCCAAAGCGGCCCGACCAGTTCTCTTTAGGCTGCTATCTGCGTACCCCACCCCCGAAGTTCTCGCAGCTTCCAGTCACGAAGACGTCCTCAAGATAATACGCACTCTTGGTCTCCAAGAAAAGCGAACAACAAGGATTATCGAATTGGCGAAGACATGGGTCGCCGCACCCCCTTGCCTCACACGTCGCTACGCCCGCAGACATTACCCTACCTTCTGCTCCGATATGAGACTCCGTCTCAAGGACGGAGAGCTTCTACCTCTCAATGACCCGCGTCCGGGTTGGGAGATCGCACACCTCCCGGGTGTCGGTCCTTACGCGCTGGACTCGTATCGAATATTCTACAGGGACACTCTTTGGGGAGTTGAGGAGGGCGATGGAATCGAGCCTGAGTGGAAGAGGGTCGTGCCGTTGGATAAAGATCTAAGGGCTTATCTGGTGTGGAAATGGAAACAAGAGGGATGGGAATACAACGTCGAGACTGGAACAAGGACGAGGAGATAGTAGAACGGGAGGGCATGTTAGCGGTGACTTCGCGTCATGCGCAAAGTTTCGCGCCGAACTTACATATATCGCTAGTTGATCCAAGTCAACAAAAGATAAATTACGTTTGGAAGAAACGTCAATTGACGCTACAGGGTGCGAGTGCTCACCATATAGAATGAAATAATAGAGTAGACCTTTTCTATATGATTAAAGATTTTTTCTCAGAAATTGCCATCGTCCCTTTTCAAGGATACCCTACCGAAGGGCTCTTGGGAATCCTCAGCTCACATAAAGCATCAACGCCTTGCACCATGCATTGTCCGAATACGCGCTAGTTGATTCGAGTAAAGCTGCTGTTGGCGATCCCTAACCGCTCCAACGTCGTGCAGTTCCCAGGCATTGATCGTGCTCGACCGGTCGCAGATTGGAAGGAGTGAGTCTCGTTGTCCTGCATATCTTCCGAAAAAAAAAAGTTTCTGAATCATTGCTCTGAGTGCTGTTTTCTTCCGGAAAATTCCAACGATGGGAAGGAGGATCATGACGCATAGGGCGGCGAGGTTGAGTGTTGCTTCCTTGGACCATGCGTTTCCTGTGGCGCGAGGGTCTTGTGGAGATGGGTCTGCGTGGGTTGGTCGTTGGTTTCGTACTTGGAACAGTGTGTCAAGGCACTTACTGCTGTTCTCCATTCTCAAGAATATAGACAACAATTCCCGTTGGTGAACTTAAACTTGTTTAATGCGCTTCTCAGAATAGGTAAAGACAAGGTCTTTCTGCACTGGAGTGACTAGAGTACCATAATCAATGTCCTGAACTATATGTGAATTCGTAGTACAGTACCCAAACTATCTCAAGTGTCTGTTTATATTCCTCGTTACAATCTAATTTGCCGATTTTTGAAGCCAAGTTGTAGCTCTTGCTGGATATTTTCTGGAAATAATAGAGTCAAATTACAGGATACATTGAAGAGAATTAGAGGACAAGGTGGACGCGACTGAGATTTGTATCATCTCCTCTTCCGAGCCGAGTTTTCCTGCATGCAGATAGAGATTGTGCTGCAGGCCCTTTTTGGAGGTATTTTCTGCAGATCCTTGTGTCAAGAAGCAGCCTCAAACTCCCAATTAGGCAAATTAGCGAATGGAAAGGTGAGACGGAGCGGTTACACCATTCGACTCGAGTAGGTGTTCTGGATCATAGGAGCTAGGCGATTCATCAGCCGTAGCGTTGCTGAATTGTTGGAGAAGGCCATTCTTAACGTATTGGTCAAAGGGAAGTATGAATTTGAACTGGCAATCTCAAGCAAATAGAAAGGTTAAGTAAAGTGCGGTCCATCCGCACCATTGAAGGTCCTTGGACCCAATCAACTCATCATTGCTTTAGATATTCAAAAGCGCAAGACCATTATTTCTTAGCTATGGTGAACCCTGTTGCCACAGGTGTGATATAGAGACATGGTTCCAGGCAGAGGAAGGGCTATTCGTCTTGTATCACCCTCAAGGCTGTCTAACCATGGATTGGATGTTTCTACACAGTATCGATAAGATGGTACTCCCTATGAATGGTAGTTCAAGCAATGGCTAATGATGCCAGAAAATGGCGCATCAAACGTTCGATCGAGCTGAGCAGTCACATGAGCGGGCACAAGGCAACAATATCTTACCTCACGTGGGGCGCTTTTCGGTCGCTGATGACGATGACCAAAGTCACTATCCTATGAAGCATGAAGCATATGCGTAACGGATGTAATTTGGTAGTTTTAAGTGCCCTCTGTCGTGACATTTTATGCTTAATGAATAGCATTACGAGAACTAGATTGAACCGTTGAAGCGATAAAGACAGAAACATTGATGAACAACTCTGGCCCCCGGAAAGGTTGACTTGTGTAGCCAGAAAACAAGTTTTAGGAAGATGCGCTGTTCCTCCAATGATTGGCTAACGCTCGAGAAAGGACGTTCCCGATGTCACGTCGGGCCTCTTGGGCTCATCCACGGCCCGAATCCTCCAATTGAAGCCGTGGAGTGCCCGAGACTCACCGGTCTTGATGATTTCAGCACCACAGATTGCTCGCGGCATGGATGTGTGCATAAAACCTGCATTGCAGGGTACGAGGCTGACGAACCAGAGACGGAAGCCGACGAGGCTGAGAATATAATCCAGTTGACAACTCATAAGTATGCAAGCCCCTCACCCTTCGTTGGAGTGACAGCTCAGCGTATTTGAGCCTCACTCTTGGAACTCCCACAAATGAATAAGTTAAAATGGCGTCGACGAAGGTTGTGATGGGAAAATATCACAGCTCACCTCTTTACTTTATTCAACGATTACGCCAATTGAAGCATGTCGGTCAGCGAGAATTCGACACTTCTTCCATTGGCGCGCGACAATGAGGGATCGTATCCACTGCTAGAAGGGCATGCGTACGGTTTGGGTGACTTAAATGTGAACTCATATAAGAAGTCGTAGGTCGTTCAAATCCTAACATTGAGTTTTCAACTAAGTCATGCAGACCATATACCGACCCAGACATCATCTCCCTACATGTTGGCCCAGATAAATCCAGATTCCGTCTCCATCGTATGTTGTTGTCGCAAAGTCCCGAGCTCGATCTGAAGGCTTTGGTTAACGACGTGATTTCCCTTCCCGAGCTTGACGAAATCACGGCTCATACATTGGTCCATTATCTGTACACTGGGAAATACCAAGCACTGGAGCCATATGAGTTGAGCAAAGAAGGAGCATTCGCTGGATACAAGCTCGGTGCCTGTGTATACTGTGCTGCGACAAGCTACAAGCTTCCCGGACTTGTGGAGTTAGCCAAGGAGAAAATCACTTCTTTAGGTGAAGACTTGACGATACTTGATATTCTTAGTGTCGCTCGACAGAGTGCTTTCCCGGGGCTGCCCGATGACGAGTCGTGGTTCCCAGCATATCTCGAGGATGCGATCAAGGGAGCGGTCTCAGAAGATCCGGACCTGTTCACGAGACCTGGATTTGTAGACCAGATCGAGGGTGACCGCAAGTACAGAGGGGTCGTGATGAAAGCCATCGTGAACACATACTCTGGGGGACCAAAAGCTCTCAGCGAACAACGAACAGGCCTATCGACGCCATTAGCCGAGTCGACATTCGACGACCCTCCACCAACTGCTGCGAATGATCCGGAGCCCTTGCACTTGGAGCCTATTGAGCCGGTCGAGAACGAAGATAATCGGGCCGGAGATATCAATCCGTCTGGGCAAACTGCCGTGACTCCTAATTTCATCAAGGAAGATGCAATTCAGCCCGAGGTCGTTGGAATCCCAGCGGAGTCTCTTCAAGCGCCTGAACCGTTCACGGATGAGCTTGGATTTGGAACTAGCAAAACATATCAGCAAATGGGAAAGAAGGCCGACAACGCTGAGACATCGATCACATCTAGTATCGAGCCGTCAGCCCCTGCCCATACTCGATCGGACTCTGCCATTCATATCACAGAGATAGTTCCGGGTGGTCTGTCATCTGAGAGCACTGATGAGAAAGCTGTTGCATCGCCTAAGCCTACCGACGGAGCTCCACTTGTGGTGGATGGCACGAGTAGCGCTGTCCCGGCGCCGAAGAAAAAGAAGAGGAGCAAGAAGAAGAATTCTACGACGACGGCTGTTGCTGCAGAAACCTGATATGCTCATGATTGTTACGGCTATGGGGTTTGAGGATGCGTGGATTAGCAAAAAGGGATTATATCATGAGTTATGAAATGCCATTATGAGTATACGGGAGGGCGTTTATCCCTCAAAGATGTCAGATTGCCCGAGAGTTGCATTGTGATAATCAACACAGATCTATCATCACGTCTCTGATCCTCCTTCCCACGGCACGTTAAACCTCGGTCTGATAACCAGCGCGCAATGTCCCTCCAATCTCATATACTGCTTGGATATCTGCCAACTTTCAAAATTGTGCTCGCCGGACGCGAAGTAGTTCAGAGTATTGCTCCTGTTGTATGCGTCTGATCTCCTGAATATATATAACGCATCTTTCAGCGATTTCGTGAGTCCCTTGGACTGGATCCGGATGTTGAGGTGTGTGAAGATCCATCTCTATATCCGGTTCTGTTCAAATAACAACATTAGCATTCAGAGTGAGTATCGGATGCGAGGATTTCAGGGCAATCTACCGTTTTTGGACCGATTAAGCCAACGTTTCCATACCATTCCTGTAATGGTACATGAAATCATGACTATGATGCCAACGATACCAAAGATTGCTCTGTATGACCACCGTGATGAGTTCGAGCTCAGAGCTAATGTGGTATCGGTAGGGACATTAGCCTAGGGTCTTTGGAGACCGTACATACGATGGAATAAAGTACCTTCGGTGCTCATTTCTACAGAGGCTCTCAACGTTTGGAGGGGGCAATAGAGGTCCAAAATCCGAAATAACGGTCTAAATTGACAGAGGGGACTACCGCCAAAAGATTGTGAAAAATTCGGGGAAAGGAGGATAGGGAAAAAACGTGTTGGACCAACTGTCGCATCACATGACCGCTATATGTCGGGTGTCATCAACATGCAGGGCATTCCTTGCTGTCAGCGTGCCTTGAAATAGGATGCCCGAGTGCATCCGTGACCCCGCGGGGCTTCTACGTTTCAAACGAGAGAACAATACAGCATAGAACTTCCTACCCAAGTTCCCAATTCCTGTATCAGCCACTGCACTCGCCTGTACATGGGCTGAGAGGTGGAGGCGAATCTTGGCCACAGCTTCAACATGGCATTCCGGGAGCTTATGGCTAGCGTATGTACTCCCGAGTCAATTACGGTGGCTTTTGACATACAATGTGGTTGTTTGTAATAGTGGTAGAAAAATCTCAATACGTTTTGGTCACAAACGGATTGAAGAAAGCAAAATGAGGGGTCAACCAATCACACCAGAGTACAGCATAGAATATTTGCGTGAGTAAGCATGGCACGGACGTAGAGGATGGGTGCTGAGCTTATGCACAGCTGCGGATTGTAGCGCCTCAGCCTTGTCGCCAAGGTACCCTCTACAACTCTTCGTGAGTTGAACAAGTTCAAGGGGTCATTCTGTCGGATGTAAAGGTAGTAAAAACAAATTTTGCCTTATGAGTATGTACTTAATTTCTACTGACCGCGACCCACGGCGTCAGAAAGCCCCTCTCCGTATCTCTAAAAGTTCCGAGTATCTCTGCTGCTGCATCCGCCTAATCTCCTGGAGACTTTGACTCTTATCCCGGCTCTCCCATGTCGGCCTCGTATATGTGTGATCTAAGCCCGGAGCGGGTAGATGTTCAAATCCCATCTCGAGATCGGGGTCCTTGCCTGTTTCTGATATTAGTAGTGATACTGATGGTGTTCGTTGTCTGCTCGGCTCACTCCTTGTTGAACGATGTAGTCTCCTCCGCATTGTTCGCCAAAGCAGACTAAAGATTGTGCAGAGGAACGTGAAGAGAAGACCGGCTAACGTGATGAGAGCTTCTTTCGACCAGTTTGGGGACGACATTGTGGATAGCAGTGTAGGAGAGATGATGAATTGACAACGATGTTTGAGATGGAATGTTATTCAAGTTGTATATTTTAGGCTTGATGTGATAATCAAACAGATCTAAGATAGAAGGTTGTGGTCCAATCTTGATTGTGAGTGAGAAGTGGAAGCCGCGACTTATACGTTCGGGGGGATTTCTGGTAATCGAAGGATCATTTACAACCATCGGGCGCTCGGACCACATGATCCGTGTGTTCTGCAGGCGCATTGGACGCTCGGATCATCTATGGCCAACGTGTCCTGTGAATTTCGCAGGATAGCCTCGCGGCAACGGGAGCCAAACAAACTAGTATTGCTTACAATGACATTAGACAGTCCTAGCACCGATCTCACTCCTGCGGTGACAAGTGTCAAAATATCGAAATTTCTGAAAAGTAACAAATTTCAGGAACAGGAAATGAAAAATTTTGTCTGAAGAGTTCAGAGTTTCCGAAAATCGTTCAAATTTCCGAGAAATGTCAAGATTTCTGAAAAACAATGTCAAATTGAATTTCCCTTAAAATAGTGGGCGAAGAAAGATTGTCTTGCACAGGGGGGCAAAGAAAGATTTCCTTGCACAGGGGGGGAAAGAAAGATTTCCTTGAACAGGGGGGGAAAGAAAGATTTCCTTGAACAGGGGTCAAAGTTTCCCCAAAGCCCCTCCAAGCCTACACAAAATTCCCCCGCCCTTAAAAAGAGGGGAAAGTTCCCCCGAAGCCAAGGCAAAATTACCTTGCCCAAGGGTTCGACCGGTCAGCTCGCTTAGGCATCTGCCCTGCCCTCTTGTATCGATCCGCAGCATGCGTCATTTCAATTCGACCAACGGGCCTTCTACAACGTACGACGAACGCACCAAGTAGCCTTGGGCCCAAACAATTGTCCGTGCCACACTTGCTCGCTCAGACCTGCGCCAACTAGAGTCAGCGCCTCGGGGATCAAGTGTGGAGCCCGCGACACAAATTCCTTCATACGGTAGATGATGTGCCAGCCTTGGACGGTGTGCACTTGAGGGGAGGAGCCAAGCGCAAGGGTGAGTAGCGAGATTGATTGTACCGCTTGGGCTCTAGCCTGCGATGATGCTCCCGACCTAGGGGAATATCGTACTGTACGCACCCTCAGCGACCATTGCCTTGCCCGAAATCGCAGATTCCCGTCCAATCGTTATTGAACCGCCACACTTGGTGGCAGTGCCCAGCCCCATGTCATTTCAAGCGGGTTCACCCTAGCGTCTCGCTACGCACTTGCAATGAAGAGCCTTGGGCGGACCAGCACATTTATTGTAGGAATGTGATTGGAGGGGCAAGCGCCCAAGTCGGTGAACGGGAGCTCCATGCTCTTGTATCATCTTCCCTGTATCGTCTTCCTTTAGTTAGCACTGATCACAAGCCGTCGTCGGCGGAGAAATTCACGCGGCGGAATCGGCTCAGCGGTATCCATCGTACGCGTGATGACAAGCGGCATATAGCAATAGTATTATGAAGAACCGCCCCCGTACAACCGACATCACCACCGATCCGCAGCACTATAATATTTGTAGCCACAAGTTGTTTCCCCTTGACTAATAAGCCATCTGAACCTCCGACGACGCAATTGCATGGAGGTAACAACTAGTACTGCAATCCTATCTGTCTAATCCCAGTATTATCCTCCTCCTCCTACAAACAAGCATTTCCAAATCCTGTCGAGAAAGACCTCGCTCGAATACTCCACGTCCCCGCGCCCACGACCAAAAGCACCCAAACCCCCTCCACGCACCATTCTTTCACGGGCAACAGTGACACGCCGACGGAGGCATTAGCACCTGCAAAAACACACACACAAGGTAGCATTTGTCCAAGGGCAGTCCATACCAAGCACTATCACTATCTCTCGCAGGAACAGGAGAACATGGGACAGCCCAAAACAAACAAACAAACACTATCATCGCCTGCAATGCTGTAAAATAACGAACTAATCATTCTATGCCTTTTAAAACTAAGTCCAGTACGTACTATATACACAGAGCATACATATCCTTCTCTATTAAATTCACATGTTTTATTATAAATAACGTCATCTAGGGGTTACGCAGTTGAAGTAGTTTGAATATTTTTTAATCAATAACTCCCCTTATTTCTGAAGTTTCCCGTTCTTGCCATAGACCGTGTACCCTGTGTATACGGCTCCAAGTAACTCGCTACCCCGTTAAAAAGAATCTCCGCGTCGTGGTCGGTTGGTTGTATTGCATTGCACTTTTCTCGGCATGGACGAACGGGGAAGCCACAGATGGAGATCTATCTACGCTTCGTACGACGCACTCACTTCTCCTCTCCGGTGCGCCTCGGGCCCGAGGAGTGGGATTGATAGTTATTGAGTGCACGTTCGGAATCATATGAAAACGTCTCGTTGGGCGCGCGATGTGCCTAGATATCCAGAGCAACTGGTATGTCCAACAACATCCCTGCGAAGGGATATCTTGGCGGAGAAGAAAGTAGGAGTTAGATCGGGACGCAAGTAATTAATCGATCCACCAGTCCGTTAAGAGAGAACGAGGGAAAAAAAAAGAAATTTCAGCACCGCAAGGCAACATTTTACTATAAGCACAGACAGATTCAAATCTTCATGCACAGAACGAACAACTCATCTCGATTGAATATCTCATCTGGATTCGATTTCACTGCACTGTCTACCACACTGGGGATCCTTCCTTCCTTCCTGCCTCACCCACCAAGGCCAAGGCCACCCCACCCCGTTGATAGGATAAAGTCCTCTGCATCCAGACAGACTACATCCATCCATCCATCCAGTCCGCCCTCCGCCACAACCACCACCATCTCCAGACGAAAGCAAAGCAAGAACATACATTATCTCCCTCTACGAGCACTACGCCACGAGACCGAAAACCGCCCTGCAACTCGCTGTCCAAAATCAGACTATTCGTTGCAGAGCTCTCACTCTTTCTCGGCTCTAGGAATTACTCGAAGATGATTGGGGAATTTGGTTGGGGTATAAACATAAGATAAAGGGGGGGTTTGGGGCAGAGGTTGCTTTGACGAGGAATACAGCACTGAGGGTTGTCTTGTTGCGATGATGGAGTACTGCACTCACCCACAACTTCCCCCCTGAGAATATAAGTTATTTGGGTAAAGGGAGAGTAAGAAATTCGGATAGTCCTCGCCATTCCCATAAGAAGGATAATGTCACAGACTCCTAAGCAATTGAGAAAGGAAAATTACACAAAGGAAATAGAATAAGCAACGCCCCGGCAGCTATGATCGACCAGAATCTATTATCTCGTGAATCGCATTACAACGCCTGGCCCGGGAGCGGTTTCCTCGGAGGCATGGGCATCGCCATGTTGGGATTGGGGTTCATGGGGCTGGGACCGGGCGCGGGACCGCGACGCGCGTTGACTTGACTCGCCGAGTTGGAGCGCGGGCGGCTCATCTCGGGAGGTGGCAGCTGCTGCTGGGGGCCGCCGCCGTATGGGCCGGGAGACATCGAGCGCGGGGGGCCGGCGTACGGCGCGTTGCTGTTGGATCGGGCACGTCCTCCGGGGGGTCCCATGTTGGGGGGAGACATCCGCAGCGGTCCTGGGCTCATTGAGCGCGGGCCGGGAGACATGGAACGGGGTCCGGGGGAATTGCGACCATTGACGGGATAGGGTGGTTGAGGAGAGTTACGTCCGCTGGAGGGAGTGAGCGGGCGTGGTTGGGGAACACCTCCTGGGCCCATTGGAGAAGCGATGGGAGGTCCACGCATGCGAGGTCCTGGGGGGCCTTGTCGGGGAGGACCGGTGCGAGGCTTGACGGGGTGCTTGGAGAGACAGGTACGGGGAACGACGCCTTGTTGCGAACGATCCATGCGCACACAGAGAGCCCAGCCATCGTCATATTCGTGAAGCATCCTGACTAATTGACCGGCGGTAAGCTCGAGCTCGTCCTGCATCGAGGGCTTGAAGGCGAGTTGGATGCGGTAAACGTTGTTGACAACTGGGGCAGGGGCGGGACCGTTGACGTTTCCGCCTGCTACAGCAACTGGAGGGGGACCGGTGGGAGCTGGGCCTGGGGAAGCTGGAATATCCTCCGTCCACGATGGGCTAGGGGGGATGGTTTCTCTAATGCTGGGGGGCGATGGGACTTCTCTGCGGGCCATTGGAGCAGTAGACATGGCAGCAGCAGCAGCAATTGCGGGTGCAGGGTTCGCGAAATCGCTCGGGTAGCCATTGGGGTGATTTGCGGACTGGGGAGTGCTGGGAGATGAGCCAAGAGAGTCAATGGCAGCGTTGTTTCCGAACGGATTTTGCGGGCTGCTCGATCGCTGCTGAGGGTCATTGAACGGATTTGCAGCATTTCCAGCACCGGGCCTTTCCCATGAGCTGCTTGGACGATCGGGCGAAGGGCTTCCACGTGACTGTGAGGCGGCGCCGCCTGCTGCCGCAACATTGAGCAAGTTTCCACCGCTCTTGCGGTGTTCGCCAAAGGTGGGGGAGAATTGAGTGACAGGTCGCAGACTGAGACGAGGAGCAGTGGACATGGTGCGCTGTGTCCTGATGCTGGGAGCAGCTGGCTTAACCTGAGGAGGTGGTGGCGGTGGGGCACTGCGCATCGAGGCCTTCTCGTCGTCCAACTTGGCAGCGGCTATCTGCTTCTTCTTGCGGTGGTACACGAAGAGAACGGCACCCAAGAGGGCGCCAATCACGACGAGGATACCAAAGGCGAGGCCGGCTTTGGCACCTCCAGACATGCCGGTGCTCGCAGCGGCCTCGGTCGATGACGGGCTGGCGGACAGAGCTGCAGATGCAGCGGAAGCAGTAGCGGAAGCGAGGCCGGCAATAGCTCCAGTGCCGGTCACAACGGGCGATGAAGTGGCGACCATGATGGTCGACGCTGTGTTCTTGTGGGAGCTTTTGGCGGTTTCCTCAGCCTCCGACTCCACCGGTCTTGTGGCGGTGGCCTTCTTCGAGCTGGCGTTGGCTTTGGAAGTTGGTGCCGAGGATTGCTGGATGGGGTCTCCTTTGATGGTCTCCTTGCTGTTGCCCTGGGTAATCCACACGACATCTCCAGTGAATGTGTTGGCCAGCGTCACGATTTTGACAGACATGACGGTCCTGACACCGTCATCCTCTCGCTGGCGCTGGGTCTGCCGTCGCACGACGTGGGCTCGGCCGTGTTGGTGAGCCATGTTGGCGAGAAAGTAAGGCGCGCAGGATACAGAGGTGCTGAGGGTGGTATCGTAGTATCGTGCGGTCGAGGTGGTTGTGGGTCGCGTTGTTGTGCGACTAAATTATGATAGGCGCTAGTCGAGCCTCCTATTGTCGTGTTGATGCGATTGTCGGTATTATGATGCTGTGGGGCGCGCAGTAGAGCGACGGGCCAGCTATGTACGGCGACGGCGAGTCCAAGGGAGGTTGCAGCAAGGAATGCGGGAGATGGGGCGACGTCGACTGGAATGTATCTGGGGAGCTGGGTTGCGACTGGGCACTGAACGTAAAGAGCGAATTAGGCGGTGGGGCGTAAAGAGTGAATGGCGAGGGCTGCGCTCGATTAATGAAGGGCGAACGACAGCCGGGTCGCGAGTGAAGGCGAACTGAAGCAACTGGGGGAGGGCGGAGACGGGGGGGGTGAGAGAGCGGTGGAGAGGAGGAGGAGAAGGAGGAGGAGAGGAGAGGAGAGCAGAGGAGAGGAGAGGGCACAGACAAAGAACCGGCAGCCCTCGCCGTCCCTCGCCGTCGCTCGCGGTGCTTCGTGCCTGGCGCCCTCGTCCCCTGTCCAACGGGCCCGGGCGTCTGTTCATCATCTCGCCAGGGCCCCTAGCCAGGCACGGCGCCGCCCTGATTGGCCGTATCATTTAACTTCCCGCCCCGGTGAATGAGCGCGACCTATTTCCAGTCACGCCTTGTTTGCCCTGCGCAGACACGCCTGACAAGTCGGCCCCTTATCGACTTATCAGCCTCCGCCTTCTCGGAAAATAACGAGGCCATTGCGCACTGCTCGCGACGCCATGGGCCCATCCCAGCGTAGCCCGTCCCAGCCTGAGGCCGCGCGGGAGAGTTGCGCGGCCGCCGAGACACCAACCCTGCGCCGTCGAAGCAGCGGGCGTGGAGCAAAGGAACAGCTGCTCGATGCGAGGATTTCATGTGCGCTGCGCCTCCGTCGAAGAAGTATACATAGATGGCAAGTCGAGATTAAAATCCCTGCTCTTCCTGCATCGCGAGGGAAGCGGGAATCAAATCGTCGAGTCGCAATTTCAGGGCCCGCGATTGATTAAAACCGTCGCAGCCCAGCGCGTGTAAGCCCACATGGTGGAAATGACCTCGCGCGGCTCTTGCGCGTATCCTCGTACACGTCCACATGGTGAAACAAAGAGAGAAGAATGCGGGTTGCGTTTCAAGCAAACAAAGGCCACACAGCATGGGGCAGCAAAAAGGATAAGTCCAAGCAGCCTTCACCGCCGTCTGTCCATCTCGTCATCATCAGCTCCTACCACGGCGCCTGTTGCTCAACAAGGTGTTCGCTGGAATCACCCAGAGCGCAAAAAGAAATGCCTTCGGCCAGAATTGAACTGACGACCTCATCATAGCCGCTGTGCGATACTAGTGATGCGCTCTACCACTGAGCTACGAAGGCTGCTTTCGAAGCCTGCTTCGGTTATCGGAATGGCATTTTTCCAAACTTAACTCGCCTATATAGAAACTCGACTGTGGTTCAACAAAGGCGCTGAAAGGCTCTTGCAGATTCTTTCACCGTCAATCCAGTGCGGGGCTTCATTTACTCGTCTTCGCTTCAACCGAATCAGCGGCTGGACTAGGCGCAGTCCGGGCCTGCATTTAGTGCACCACTAGCTTTGTTGTGCGAATCAGATCTCGGCTATGCTTTGTACCCACCGCCAGATCTCACCGCATGAAACAACATCTTCTAAGAATTTTGTTCCCGAATTCTAAAAGTTTCACGCTTTCTGACCTGGTACAAGCCTGCAGCTAGCTAGCCATTTCCAGAACGACAAGCGAAGAGAACAAGACCCCGGTTCCCCGGTCTCCATGCGCAGCAGGTGGACGTTTACGGAACACGTGGGCCCCGTGTTTGAAGGAGGAAAGATGAGACAACTCTATTCCGACACCACGTCGAGAGGCTTGTACGACTGAGAACAGCTCGTCGATGTCGGTCACTGCATCTTCTTACTGAGATGCAAATATTAGACGGGCTGAAAGGATCATATAATCTGGCCATGCCCCGGTATATCTGCTAAAAGGCTATGCGAGGACTGTACCACGTCTAAACTTCCTTCTGTCCCTTACCACAAATATAGCGAGCCTTGAAGTACTCATCGGAAATGGCATCTACTTCCTTTTTGAAAAAAACAGACTTCTTGCCAATACAATTATTATTATTATTCATTCATCGAAACCAGTCTTCGTCATGGCGGGGCACGTATGTGTCTGCGCACAGACCATTATGCATTACTCGCGCTTTTCGAAATTTCGCTGCCCCTCCAAACCGTCCTCTTCACGTCCCTCACAAATCCACATACCCGCTCAGCGAGTCTTCGAAAATGGACGATCCAGCCTTTGACGTCGAAACGGACCTTCAGACCCAAAGTCTGCTTCTCGCATCCGCACACCACGACATTTCCGCCCTCCGCGACCTCCTCCGCAACTCCTCCGCCAACGTTCAAGACGTCGAGACGGGATTCACACCACTTCACGCCGCAATTGCAGCTTGCGAGCCCGACACAACCTCAAACGAGGTCAATGGCCAGAGCAACAGAAACACGAATGGAGAGAGTGCTGTGGAGATCAGCGAGGAGAGGAAGCAAGAGCTCGAGGTTGCAGCGAAGACAGTGAAATTGCTGTTTCAACATGGCGCCATATGGAATGATTTGGATGGAAATGGCGAGACGCCCGGGTGCATTGCGCGTCGACTGGGTTTGACCGACTTGTATGAGATATGTGTGGATGCAGGAGTGAGAGCCGAGCTATTGCTCAGTCGGTTAGATGGGTATCTGCCTCTAGGCGATGCGGACTCAGCCTCGGAAGATGACGAGGAAGAAGAAGAAGTAGAGGGAGAGGTAGCCGAGGGAGTCGCTGAAGACACGGAGAATGCGGCTGTCGGTGGAGGAGAGGTTGATGCTGGAGCAGGCGACGAGTCAACTCTGAACCCCAACTACCTCTCCTCCACCTTGACCTTCGATCGCAATCGGATATTAGATGCATCGGCCAACGGCGTAATGATGGAATGGGAGACCACGCTTATGCGAAGATCTGCCGAACTCTTGCTTCCAGCGACCGGCCTCCGCGTGTTGAACGTAGGGCATGGAATGGGCATAATCGACGGCATCTTCCAGGAAAAGAGTCCGAAGTCGCACCACATCATCGAAGCGCATCCGGATGTTCTGAAAAATATGAGGGAGAATGGTTGGTATGACAAGCCTGGCGTCGTCGTTCATGAAGGGCGGTGGCAGGATGTGGTGCCGGGCCTCGTTGAAAAGGGCGAACTCTTCGATGCAATATACTTCGATACTTTCGCCGAGGAGTACAAAGCGCTGCGGGAGTTCTTCACCGAGCATGTAATCGGGCTGCTAGACCCAGCAGGAGGTGCAGGTGACGAAGGTGGAAAGTTTGGTTTCTTCAACGGTATGGGCGCGGATCGACAGGTTTGCTATGATGTCTACAACAAGGTAATAGCCGATTTTAAGCACGATTTTTTTCGTTACTGACAGCCGCCAGATCGTCGAAATGGACCTCTTCGAAGCAGGCTTTGACACCGACTTTGAGACCGTTCCCATCCCTGATCTCGACTCAGGAGGCGAATGGGACGGGGTGAGGCGGAAATATTGGATTCCTGATACATACAAACTACCCACATGCAGCTTCATAGGCTGAAAATCATCACCGGACGCCTAATCCCTAACACCAACGCTATAATCGCATGCACCAAGCCAACCTCTCAGGAGCCGTTCACTCTATTCACCTCATTCGCACCGTTCATGAGACCAACCATCCTCAAGAAGTGATTGTATCCCATTTGTTCGGGTGCCAATAACTGCCTCACTGCTAGTTCTCCAACAGCCGGCAGTCGGTGCACACCTGCATTCTTGAGTTTCTTTGGTACTGCCTTGATATCCAGAAGCCCGACTTGTACCAGGACAGACGCTTGATCCCAATACATATGTTCGGAGACGAGTTTTCCTCCCCTAACCGCCACAATACTGACAACGGCGATTTCGACACGCTTGCCCGTCGGCGGTACACCAGGTAATATCCAGTCTATTTCATCCGAGTGAGTAAAGGATACCACCATCTCATCAACCACCCTGTCCACGCCCAGCGTCCTGGATATGAGTCTGATATCGAAGTCCTCCACGAGACTTGGAATGAAGAACTCCCGGTAGAACTCGACCAATTTCTTCCTTCCAACTCCACCCTGCAATGTGGGCATTATCGTAAGATGCGGACTGTTCTGCGTCATGTTCTGGACCACCGCCATACTTCCCCGCTCCGGATCATCGTCTTCGTACTTTGCGTTCCACGCCGCCTGCACTACAGTCTCGAGATCTACGTCTTTCTTGAACGCCTTCCTCACACACCCCAGACTCCTGCTCCACGCCAAATTCGCTTCAATTTCCGAATACTCGGCCGTCAACGGATCTGCAAAGCCCGTCACGGATTTCTCATATCGATACAGTTTCCAATCGCACATCTCCGGGCGCGGTGAAATCTGGCTGAGCCCCGCGACGTGCACCTGGACGTGCAGCAGACTCGGGAACTTTGTCTTCGGACTCGGCAGCACGGTGGGGTAGAAGGCGACGATGGCATTGCACTTCGGCATGGGCTTCGTTGCAGCTTTCAACACGGCGGTCGCGGCCTCCCCGTAGCATATCAGAGCGTACGTTGCTCCGAACTCTACGTCGTTGTGCAGGTTCTTGAGCGCTCTCATGTAGCCGGCTTGGTCGTGAGGCGTGTAGGGTAGGTAGTTGGCCTCGAACCCTTCCTCCTTCCAGGCCAGTAATGTCTGCTCCGGAGCGTGGGACGACGAAGACGTCAGCCAGATTCGAGGCGGATGTGAGTTGAAGTTTAGGAAGCCAGGGCCCTGGAGGGGCTGGGTCGATGATGACATTGTGCGGAGAAAGGCGGCGCGAAATAATAAATAGGAAAATGAACGAGTTGAGCTCTTTAGATGATCGATCGAATGTTGTTCGGTGGATCAACAGATGACGACGTGTAGAATATGAATGATTCTCAATCGCCCTCTGCAAAAAGTAGAACCTCGACGGCGACAGAAAGGGAAAATGAGGAACTCGAGGTTGCGCCGCGAGGCGGGGCTAAGCGACCTCCTTAAAAGCCGTTCCGAGCCCCAGAGACTTTTCCAAGTTTTGAGTGGTTGGAGGAAGCTCGGGTGCACGAGGATGTCCGTGTCGGATCGGCATTCACGATGACGTCATTGGGTTTCTCTCGGAACGAACGTTTCATCATTACGTTTGTTTGGTACGACAATGATAACTTCTTTTTTATTTATACATCTTTGCCTGAGGGGGTTTCCTTGGCTTTTGTTTCGGGTTGCTGATGTCTCTTCGATTTCGAGGGCATCGCGATTCTTGCTTGGAGGCATCTTATGAGGTGGTAGTTTCGCAGTCTTGCTGAAGCGTTCGACCTCGAGAACTCCGCTTGTAGGATGGCGTGCAATTTTTTCTCGCTGTGGCTCTATATTTCATGTGCTGCGAATAACATGATTTGCAGTCACGGCTATCCTTCGTGTCTTGTGCGAATAGTCAAGCACAGAAGAAGCCATGAATGCCTGTTCTTGGGCAATCCTGATCCTGTTTTATTGATGTTCTGATAAGAAATAGTATTTCTTGGGGCTGCAAAATGATACATACACAAGAATGAGAGGTTATTTATCTCGAATGATACACAAAGGATAGGTACGAGAGGAAAATGAAATGAAGGGAAAAGCAAGGTAAGGGTATCAAGGAACACACGTAGCGGATGTGCTAGACATTGACTTTCTCTTAACCCGTTAGACAGTTATCTTACAGACTTGACGGGTATACGACTTTTAAATTTTTATAGTTCGCGTATGGTCCTGTGTTCCTAACCTAAACCCACCCCACGTCTAGCCACCACGTGGTGTAGCCTCTCGGTTTCATCTCACCAATCATGTTGATTTGCACGGTCATACAAGGGGCAGAATTAGCAAACCTACTCGTCACGTGTCCCTTGTATGACGCCAATCGACCTCGAGTACCCCCAGTTTCTGAGCTGCTGACGGCATTGGGCTGGGAGGGCTTGCTGGGTGCACGCCCATTCATTGGCGTCCTCCATGGCCGGCCCTATCCTGGCTGCCAAAGCCTGCCAAAGCCTGCCGACTGGCGGCAGATGTTAGCGCAACTCAGAATGCGGCTGTGATCTTGGCTGTGCTGCTGCAAGGTTGCTGTTCGGTGGCGCTGGTTAGTCAGTTGCGACTCTGGGCGTCAACTCGAGCTCGATGGCCAGGATTAGCAAAAGCATTACATTTAGTGCGCTTAACGAGTCCCATTAGGGCAAGAGGCGGCTTTAGGTCGCGTCTTGACTGGCTGTGTGCTTCAAACGCTCTGCACCACGATGGCGTCTCTGTCGCCTTGACCATTTTGCCTTGTTGATGGGCTATGCCTGGGCTGAGGATGGAAAGTTGTCTCCGGTCCCTCTGTCCACATGTATATATGTTCGTCCCCGTTGATCCCGTCGTTTATAATCTAGTGTAGTACCTGTTCTGAATCTATCTATCTTATAGATTCGTTACAATTTTTGGTGTTCAATTCAAGCCAGCCCACGCATCTCTTATCCACACTTTGTTGACCATTCGGCCTCAAGTTTGCCATCTTCCATCCCAACTCCACTCCATCTAGCACGTATATCGTATTTGATATAAACCATGGTAGCTAACGGTTTGTAATTGTATCTAGTTACGTTACTTGTAGAGCGTGTTCTAACAACAACAACAACGTTTGATAGTCACCCTCTCCATCCTTGACCCGGGTATACCCTACACACCTGGATGGACCAAAGAAGCTCTCTTCAGTCTCTTCGCCTTCCTAATTATGGCACTTGGCCTCTTTTACAAATGCTGTCTGCACAAGCTTCCATGGGACAGATTCAAGTTCTGGGAGTCTAGTAATGATAGACCCCAAGGTATGTTCGCGCATTCAGTGTACTATTTTTTCACTTGATAGTAAGCTTCCCTTGTCATTGGCTAAATTTGAAGTAGACGTTGAACGCGGAACGCCCCTGTCTTACACCACTTCCCGTCACCGTACCAATGAAGATGACGAAACAGTGGACATCGATCGAGCACCTGATGTCTGAAAGAATGAGATATGGCACTTCGGTGACCGAAATCTCGGTGGCATATCACGATGAGTAGTATGGTTGACATATGCCAATCGACACCCTTGAGACTGTAGCTGTTTGATGAAAAATGCAACTGGGGGTGGGTTCACTGTACAAGATACTACTACACATTCGTACTCATATTCACGATCGTTGCACACTTTTCTGCATAATTTTCCATCTTTTTGTAGGCCTGTAATGCGTTCCTACTTGAGTGTGTACTACATAGACACTTTCAAAAAGAATAGGTTCAGAGGAGGCGGATAAACCCCTTTGTTCAGCTCGATATGTATAATTCTTTTGTCATGGATTTAGTCTCTTCATATAACAACGACTTACATTTTATAACTTGTGACGAGGCAAGACTGCCTCGTGGCAGTATTCGCATCAAATCTCGGAGTATTGCTTATGCAGCACTTGCCTTTATGTTTTCTGGTAACAACAAGATGTCGAATACAAAGGTTCAAGAACATAGAGTTTGCTCAAGGAGGGCCTTGGATTCAAAAGGCACGCTATCGCCACACTGCATGTTTTACACTTCTGCTCTCTTACTTTTTCAAACTTGGTGTGGTACAAGGCTGAAGGAGTGTAGGTGATTGGTGCCGTGGCTGATGCGTCTAAACCTGCATACAGAGCAAACATACAATCAATTAGCAGAGGAAGGCCTCTCAGTTGGTGTAAAGTGCTTAGCGACGGCATTTGCTACTCCTTAACTTCACTCTTGTATGCGCCGATCACGTACACTACTTTGGCCTTCTACCACAGTAAGGGTGGCCAGGCTGACTTTCTGACGTTTGGAGGATTGTGGCGGCCTTTTAGACCCTATGTAGGTTGCTTCCTAGTTTCATCACCAATCAATAGCACCCTTAACCACATATTGGAAGCACCACCCACGCCCACGAGGACGGGGCGATGAAGTGGGAATAGAGTCTGAATGTGCCGATGTAGGGAAAGCGACCAACTGAGAGGTTCTTTGGTAAATTCACGCTCTTACCCTACTGATGATTATTGCCCCAATGGTAATTCCGCTTAGTATGAGAGGAACCGCGGATTCAGACAATTCGTAGTTGTCC
The DNA here is from genome assembly GCA_010093585.1 of Melanomma pulvis-pyrius CBS 109.77. Lineage (NCBI taxonomy): Eukaryota > Fungi > Ascomycota > Dothideomycetes > Pleosporales > Melanommataceae > Melanomma > Melanomma pulvis-pyrius. The sequence continues at coordinate 29,321 of MU002175.1, forward strand.
CCGACGAAGTTTAGGACGAAACGGAGCTTCGGCATTAAAACGTAGGGGCGGAGATGCAGTATTAAAAGTATAATGATGGGCTCGCTAACCTTACGCTGCTAAAGCTCCTGCTCAGAGCCATCGGCGGCCACACATTGGTTCCGAACGGAACGGGACGGAGCTGCGTCTCTTATTGAAAGTGTAAAAACGGGATAGTCCGGAGCCTCTGGCGGCCAATAACATCATCATTCGGATCGAGTTGGATTAGCGTGCTGCGCCAACCTTACGAAGACTCTGGGCAAGCAGACGGGAGGATCCGCTAGCCAGAATCTCTCGCACGGCACCGTCTTGTGGCGCTTTTGTGGCTATGCTTGCCCTTAAGAGGACCCATTGGTCGGCCATGTTTCACACCCCTGCCGAAAAGCCCTGTCCCATTTCCTAAATAGCTCGCCGAGGACAACCACTGAGAGTGTGAATTGACCAAAGTACCTCCCAACTGGTCACTTCGCCTTACATCGGCATATTTAAGACTCTATCCCAACTTCATCGCCCCGACCCCATATCTACAACCCATAGCCTTCTTGAATTTACGCACATTTCAACTACTCTTTCTTGATATTTCGGTCTTGTTCTTATATTGTTTCCTTATAAGCGAATTAGTTTGAGTATTCTGACCAATCCTCTTACACAAACATCAATAATCTAACATGACAACTAACGGTACGTACGCTTTGAGACTATCTGCCCTGGGACATTCTAACAACATAGCATTTCTGCAGGAACCCTTTCTATCCCGAATGACACTTCTCACACACCTGCATGGTCTAAAGAAGCTCTCTTCGGCCTCCTCGGCCTCCTTCTCATGGCATTTGGTATAGCGTGCAAGAGGGTTCGATGGGAAAGATTCAGGTTACGGATCCCCTATGCGCATAGTAGATCGCATGGTAAGATTACCTGTTTGATATGAAATATTTCGTATTGTAATGTTTGCCACAATAACAACTGGAAGTCCATTGACTTTTCTACAGGAGACATTGAGCAAGGAACCTCTTTATCCTCCATCCTTTCCAACCACTGTCCACACGAGTGTTGTTCTCGCAAAACCGGATTCGCTACTTGTGCGCTTGAGGAGACGCGGTCTGAGACTGTGAGATATTGTGTATCCCTGGACCGTAATTCCATGTTACGGGACATGCGTTATGAGGGATACGTTTCGGTCAACAGGCGGGAGAATCGGGGATACAAGTGTCGTGCAGCTCCTGGGTGATAGGCATACAAATAGAAAAGGGTTCTGGGATATGTGCGCATCTCAATGTTGAGATGCTCTGGTTGGTTATTTTAAGACAATTCTACATGTCCTCTGCTATATAGTTGGGACACGCTTAATAGAGGAGAAGTAGTCATACACTCTAGAATTGCTTTGATTTTCATCATAATGATTGCTTACATGGATGGCTTTCCAAAATTGTTAAGAGTGCTGCAACTTTTGTTTTCCCTGCAGCCAAGATAACCTACCTCAGCTTTCCTCCAGCCCAGGCAAAATAATCTGCCTTAGCTTTCCTTCAGCCCAAGCACGATAAAACTGCTTAGCTGCCATATACTCAAGTGAAAAGGATGGAGTTCATCATTGTCGAGTCGTCGATCCACTCTTTGATAACGATTAAATGTCTCAGTTTATAGCAGTGTAGCTACTACTTGAGGTGAGATTTACACTTCGTACTCGTTCCCCGACTGATGGCCATCGCTAATACTAGTCCATTTTCTAAAAGGTTATTATTCATCGTTTCCACGTCCCCTAGACATTTGTAATCTACTCCCAAGCTGCAATGGCCCAACTGTATGCTTGCATACATAGGTATGCATGGACAAGGCATGGGAAACGGTAAGAAAATCACAAACCAGATTCACAGTCCAACAGTTTTCTCGCCGCTAATCTAAGATGCTGGTACACTGAACCAACAAATCAGGAATAGCGCTGCCCCGATGTGGACCGTGACCGATCGGATACTGCAACCGCGATGCAACCTCAACCGTGATAGGTCCCCTCGACTTACTATCGACGTCTATTGTCGCGGCCTAACGCTGGCCAAGGACAGGTTACACTTCGTATACGGCTCCTACCCAGTTAGCATCACCCTTGATTGTTCATTTCCTCAAGGGGGTTATTGTTCCTCGCTTTGGTTTATGTCTGCGATTTTCGTACCTATCTCCACCTCCGTCTAAATCCCGCTCCTATCCTGAATATCTCCAATCTGCAACTAACTGTCACTCTGCAATAGTCTAACCGTATTCTAGCACTCATAGATATGGAGGGCAACGGTAGCAAAATCACCAAGTAGCATGGCCCCTACATCTTTTCTCGAGTACTCGCTAGTGGGCTGCACGGCGCACACTTTGACGCAAAAGGAACTGACTTAGGAAATAAGCTCTCTTTAAAATTGTAAGCTTTTGCATTTAGCAAAGGTTTTGTTTCCTGTACATGCGACAAAGATAACTCCATATATATAATTGTTTTTGCAAAAGAAGTTTTAAGTATGGAGGTCGCGATTGTTCATTTCACAAGTTCTCGCACAAAAGACACATGATACCTTGCGCGCTCTGGGTAGCGAGTGACTGCTAGTTGTGGCTCGGATAGGATGGGTCGATTCAAAGACGTCTTGATGAGGTGATCTAACGGTCGACCGTGGTGGAATACAAAAGTAGCTCGGCTACTCTTGGACGACTCTAGACTTGGGGTCTTTTCGAGGGCCGGTATGATTGTAAATTGCTGATTGGGCGCAGGATTTGTCCAGGGCTTCCAATCGAACGCACTGCTTTTAAATTATTCGTGAAAGGTTCAATCACGAAGGTAGTTGATCTCCTGCATGATTCGTGCGTCTCATGATTAGGTTCAGGATTTGCGACAGTGCACCTCGGTTCTGGGCCTAGGTTTTGTGTTGATCGCGGTACTCCTACTCGTCCCACTCGTCCCACTCGTCCCACTCGTCCTACTTTCCTACTCGTCCTACTTCTCCTACTCGTCCTACTTCTCCTACTCGTCCTACTTCTCCTACTCGTCCACTTCTCGTACTCGTCCTACTTCTCCTTCTCGTCTACTTCTCCTACTATGTGAGTCGAACCTGATTCGAAACGCGCAACTTTGAGGCGCAACGAATAAACGAAGTCAAAATCTCAATCGAGTCGCGTGCGTAACGCATGTCCATCTCAGGTCCACCCTCACGCACGAACGCACGCCAAAAGTGAGACGAACTGTGGACAAAAAGGGCTGTGCGATTTAGTATGCGTTCGGTTGGAAGCCCTGTCAACGTCTTCCTCTATTCCTGCCGCAAGGTCATCATACAGCCCCCCC
>MU002176.1:0-32555 GCA_010093585.1 Melanomma pulvis-pyrius CBS 109.77
GCAGCGCACTCCAGGCGGCTTCAGCTCAAGGCCACGACCAGGTGGTAAAGCTACTGCTTGACAAGGGCGCTAAAAACACACTTTAGAATACAATTTTTACCAACGCAACTTACTCTTCTATCCTATTATTCCCTCTATTTTATAGAGGGCAAGAGATTAACATTACTATGTACACTTAATTTGCTACAGAGAAGCTTTGAGCATGCTTTAGAATCAAGTAGTGGTAAGATGGCTACTTCTAGAACTACGTACGCGTTAATAATTTGCTACTTCAACATCGTTAAACGAATAAACTCCTCCAATAACACCAGCAGGGAGGACAGCCGAACCGTACTTGCTATAGGGTTGTCTGGTGGCGATTTCTGTAGGTGATGTGTGGAGCTGGGTTGGTTGACTGGAGGCATAGCCAAAGTCCAGTAGGACCGCAAGGCTGGGGCTGGGTAGGCCTGTGCGCCGACGCTCTGCACAAGCATGAATCTTTGCGCAATAGCAGCTACAACGCTCAAAGTTAAAGTACCCCTTAAATTTCTATGGCCCATATGTAGACTACCACCGCCACCTTTGGGGTGGTGTTAGTAGTCTCCATTAAGTTGCTGTCGTATACGCATGGACACGAAAAAAATCGGTAGGAGATGCTCAGTTCGCATGCGTATCGGACCAGATTGCCATCCGCAACATTCTAAAAAGATCTGGCCATTTCCTCTTCCGTGCTGCAAGTAGAATGAGTCGATGAGCAACCTTGGAAAGCTCCTAATGCCATGGTGTGACGTTCATTCTCCGTACTTACCGAATACAGCTAGTGCAGGATCGGAGTTGGAGCTCCAAGCACATGCCATGAATGTCGTCGTGAATAACCACATAGCCAGATCACGAGAGCAATAATCCGCAGCTTCCAGTCAAGGTTAAGGCGACAGAGGTCTAATTTATCTCTTTGTAGGGCTTACGCTGGTTCAACGACGTCTAAGCCACACCCGCGCCACCTCCTCGCGCCGTCTTATTCGTCCAGCACCACGCAGGGCTGTGGTGATCGCTGCCAGACATCAAGGCGTGATCCACTCGTACGGCGTACTTCACTGGTTTAACATATTAGCCTGGCCAACGCTTGATTATTAGAACTGTACATCCACAGACAACAACCACACCGCCAACATGGGTTTCTTCAAATCAAACAAAGAACCACAACCACCTCTTCCAGCCTTATTCATCTCACTCACCTCTCAGGAAGACACCGTCTTCAAACCCAACGATACCGTATCTGGGCACCTCACCCTCACAACACCTCTCCCCATTACCCCCCAGGCCATCGAAGTATCTCTCTGGGGCAAATCTAAAACCTGGATCCGAACAAGCACAAAGAGAAATAACACGACATCATACAAGCACTACCGCGATGACGTGTCTCTATTCGATGTGACTTCTAACCTTTTCCCAGCCCCGCATCTCCTTTCGCCGGAGCAGACGTACATCTTTCCATTCAGTTTCCGCGTCCCGGAAGGCACGGGCGTCAACCGCTCTGGTTGCTACGAAAAGGACGGCGACGAGAGATGGACGGTGTTCCCACACAAACTGCCTCCCACCTTCTTAGCTGGCACATCCATAGACCGACCGGATAACTGCTCGATATCGTATGGCGTCACCGCGCGGCTTCTGTGCTTAGGAGTTGGCGTGGGCAAGGACATGGAGCCTGTGTCCTCTACCGCCCCTATTCTATTCCAACCGCTGAACACAAACGGACTTAATCCAGGCCCCCTCTCCGTCCTCCGCCACCCCAAAACCTTCACGCTCTCCAGTTCCGCGCTCACAGGCTTGGATGCCGCATCTATTGGCTTCCGACAGCGCATGCACGACCGGCTTTCCTCGGACACGCCCAAACTAGATTTCGAGCTTGGCATCGAGATCCCCGACCTGCTGACTTCGGGCTCCGAGTTCCGGTTCAGAACGACGCTCGACATCAAGGATCGGAGCGAAAAGGTCACGGTGATTCCGACGATCCATTTCAAGGTGCTGAAATTGGAATTGTTGGACTTTACGTTCTACCGCGCGCCCCGGGACTGGGAAGCCATGGATAGCATGTCCGGCTCGCACTACAAATCCCTCAAGTACCCGTCAAAAGCCGGCATGGGGTTTCAAGGCATGGAGCACAATAGATACCGCGAGAAGAAGACGCCCTTGAATTCTATACCGGAGAGCCATGTTGTGGAGCTTCCCGAGGTGCAGGCGGAAGGGGAGAAGAAGAAGATGGAGCAGGCGAAGCATTGTGAGTTTTGGTGGACGGGGAGGGTGCCGGGGTTTACGCCCCCGAGTTTTCAAAGCTTTGCCGTGGCAAGGTTTTACAGGGTGAGGATTAAGATGGGGGTCGAGATTGCGGGGAAGAAGTTTGAGAGCGAGGTCGAGAGCCATGTCCGGGAATTGGGCAGTGTGCTGGGGGGCCATGGTGTGTGAGTGTGGATTTTGTTGGGTAGGGCAGGGAAGGGGTTTTACGAGGCGTTGGGGTGATGAGGGTCAGTGATGCATGCATGTCATTTTTAGTTTGAAGCGTAAGAATGTGTACTGGAGCGAACATATGTTGATTTGGATGAGTGCGGTATAATGTATTATTTAGAAGTGAACATTAGCTATGTAACCCCCAGACTACATCAAAGTCGGACAACTGGACGCCTGCCCCGCGATGTTTTCCAAAACAAGCGCCATATCTCGTATTGATCAGTAAGACTGGCACGCGAACAGTAATGTTAGCGACAGAAATCAAGCATCAAGACACCGAAAAATAAATGGTCAACGTACCGCTACTGGAAACGGCACCAACCTCACAGCAGAAGAAGCCCTCGTCGCACCCAACCTTGGTCTGCACACTCCATCGATAGGCCGAGGAAGGCAAATAGCTATGGATGTAATCTTGCCCCGCGGTCGGAAAAGATGTGTTGGAACGCTTTTCGACCTACACCACACCCCATACTCCACAGTCCCCTTCCAATCGACATCCGACACGGAGGAGCCACCACACCGAGCAGGAGAGTAGCACGGTAGGCGAACAACAAGCATTTCAACGGGCGCAGAGAAGGCCGACGGAAGCGCCGGCCGCGCCTGCAACAACCCCAGCCCACCCTCTCGCTCCGTCCCCAAGACTCTCGCCCCCCTCTTCACCTCCGCCCCCAAAACCCCCTTCCTCGCCAACCGCGCCATCATCCCCCTCTCATTCGCCGCCCTCCGCTTCTCCGCCTCAGCCGCAAACCTCTCGATCCTCTCCTTGGCCCGCTCGAACACCACGGCCCTTTCGTCGCCTTCCCACAGCAGGCGGACGAGCATCTCTTCTTTTTCTGCGCTGGAAATCCGGCCCCGCGCGTGGAACAGCGCAATGTTGGTCGCGAGTTTGTTGGTGACGGCGAAGACGCGGTTGAAGCCTGGGACGAGGAGGTCGACGTCGGCGGGCGTGACGGGGTTGGCGTGTAGGTAGTCGAGGATTGCGGATTCTGCGGCTGCGAGGGAGGAACGGCGTGCGGTGCTGTGGGCGTGGAGGAGTGGGGCGAGTGGGGAGGCTGCCTCGGGGGGGTGGTTGTTGTCGACTGGTTTCGGTGGCGGTGGTGCTTCTGCCTCTAGATCTGAATCTGAATCTGAATCGAAATCAGAGAATATGTCGGAGAATTCGTCCCAGGAGGACTCGCTCTCGCTCTCGCTCGCTTCGATGATGAATTTCTCCTTGCATGTGGCGTTCAGCTGGGCTGTCCTGGCTTTGGTATACTTGGGCATCTTGAGTTCTTGCAGTTCGTGTTAGTGCCTTTGGTGTGCGAATCTGTACGGTGCGTTTCGGTGCTGCTAGGAAGGAGGAGATTGGAGGCCGGATTGTCTGTCTGTCGTGTTGAGGGTTTATCCATCTTAAAGAGGAGCGGGACAGCATTGTGTATGCGTTTACATGCAGACTCTAGACACTGAACAATGGGCGAAAGACATTGTGTTCGGAAGCCTGTCTTAGACCTTCGCGGCTGAGGAGAGACATGGACAATGCAAGCGTATCACTGGCCTTGGGATGTTTCAGTAGTAGACATTATTTTAGGAGAGAGGGTTGGTCGAAAGTTATGCTGAACAAAGGGCGTTCGATTAGGAGAATTTAGAAATCCTAGCCGCGATGACAATGGAAGGGAGATGAAAGAAATGGGATGTGTAAAACATGTCCCTCTTGATTTGCTTTTTCTCTTTCCATCTACTTGTCCTCCAATCCACCAGTGCTCCTATTCACCTCAGAGCGAGCTACTCAGCTGTCAGTACTCTACGCAGACGCTGTTATGCTCTGTGCCGTCTACCCCAAATATAGTCAACGCCTGGCTATTCTGTGCTCTGCCTGAGGAGAGTCGTCTAGATATAGCGGCCGGCACTATAGGCGTGTTTGACGAGTGATCCCATGTGCCCGCATTGAAGAGTTGCGTGTACCGGCCTTAGAGGCGTTGGGGGGCGTCCTCAATTCCCAGCACAGCCCATTCAGTGGTCCTTTGGTGGTAGGCTTCGCCACTACCCTGCTCATATGCCTGCAGCTTGAGTGTCGTGACCTGCTGTCTAGTGTAGAGCACATGCCGAGCCGTGAATTCTGTCTGGGTGGCTGCAGTAGTACGGAGAGTCGAGGCCTTAACCCCTTCTTTCGGCTTTCTATTATCCCCCTTTTGTAGTGGGGTTGCGTTGCAACCTCGGGCCTGTACTACTGTCCACTCAAATCTTTTTGTGAGATGGCACGCAAGGCGTTTAAAACTTGCATAGTATTATACCATGCTGTAGCTTAGAGATGAAAATAATAATAATAAAATCAAGCTATGCTATTCCAAGCAGAAAAAGAAACCAAAAATGAAACAGATAGATTTTACGAGGTAATTTTACATATGACTTTGGCGTAACCAATTCTCTACTTCTTATTGATTCGATTGGAGAAAGTCTTTATTGTTGTTCCAAAGCAGGTTGCATGGGAGAGGTATGTTAGAAGAAGTCTTACCCGGACATGGAATATAGCTCAGTACACCTAATGTAATTCTTCTGTCATCTAACAGAATGTACTTCGCCGAGAAGTTGACCTGGAGATCGTGGAATGGAGTAAAATACCCTCTAACACATGCTTCTCTATGTTTATAATGAAACAACCTTCTAGAATCTTTTCAAGGTTTCCAAATAGTCGACCTATCGTGCCATTTTCGTATTAACATCAACAGAATCCATACACTTCGCAAAAGATCTTGCTACACATATAAAAGATGATGAACATACTCTATTTTAAAGTCCATAGATTCCCCATTCCCAAATATATATTAAAAGTAATCCATATCAGAACAATATTAGCAAGACACGGCATTAGTCCATATTTTCGAACCAAACCCACCACGCCCTCCTCATCGCAAGAGACCCGACCGCTCGTTCGTGCCAGAGTCCGCAAACGACGTCGGTTTCTCCCGAGCCTCGAGTTCAGTCGGCCTCGCATCCCCAGTCATCTCCGGCACGAATCTCTGGTCTCCCAATTCCGCCACGGCCGCTCCATTCATCTCCCACACTGCCTTACTGCCATATGCGCCCTGATGCACATGGGCGGCTGTATCCAAGGGTGGCTTTGGTGCACTGGCCCTTCTTCTCAACACGAGCCAAACAAGGCCAACGACGAGAGCTAGACCAGCTATTCCCGCAACGACGCTCCCCGCGATGATCGGGGTCTTGTTCCGAGGCCCTGCCGCGGCGGGGCCCTGTGTCGATGTCTCGGTCGACGCATCTTGCGTCACTGACGCTACCGAAGCGTGCGAAGCACGCGAGGAGTCGGAGGAAGCACTCGCGTGGTCCAGAGACGTCGAAACAGCCGTCGAGGAAGTGGTCGAAGATGCCGAGGAAGAGGCAGAAGGGTTCGGGTTGGTGCTCAGAATCTTCCCGTCCACGACCCATTTCCCCCCGCCTCTGTCGCAGCAGAGGTTATTGCTGTTCCCGCAGCAGAGACTTCCGTCGGGGCACTCTGTAAGCATGACATCGACATCGCCGTCTATGGCCTAGGCGTTAGAGCTCGTACGTCCACGGATTGGAGAGAAGTCACCTTCGCCTTCGACGCAGAGCTTCACGCAGCCTTCAGACTTCCACGTTGCATCCGAGCACGATTCTCTCCACAGCTCTTTGGTCTTTGAATTTCGACAGAAGCTCCCCTCGCAAACGTCTACGGGAAAGCCGCCTGGCTCGTATGTGCGGCAGCACATGCTGAATTCACTCGAGGTGTCGCATGGCAGGTAATTTTGTCCTTTTCCGGGGTAGAGTACATTTCTGTCGGTCCCATTTGGCAAGAAACAGTTTGCGTGCGCGAGCGAGAAGAAGAGGAGAAATATCCAAAAATGGGAAGAATGCATGTTTGGTAAAAAAGTGCCAAAGGCTCGAGAAGAAAGAGGGATCGAGGGGTTTATGTTGGCACTCGGCCCTGATAAGCGCTCAAACCCGGGTAGCCCTCTCAGCCGTACATGCATACCGCCCCCCGAAATAATGCTGGTAGCGTGGATGTGACTGGGTATGTATATATTGGCATATATCGGTTCCTGTAAGGCAAAACTCAGCAAGTGTTGGGGGCCGGCGCATACGGATTAGAAACAAAGTCCCCCCAAACTAGAAAATGTGAGAGGCAAGGAACAATATTGGTCTGACAGGGGACCTCGATAATCCGTATTTAATTGAAAGGGACGGAAAAGCAGACATCATTAAGGGATTGTTGCAAAGGAAATGCATTTTTGAAAGAGTACTCAAAATCACAGTCAGCGTTTCGGAGTCCATATTCCCAAAAGGGTTAGCCCACTGTTCGATATTAGGGGGATCCTCCCCGCTACTCTCATGCCATTTGCCTTCTTCTCCAATAGTTACTGCTTGGGTAGCGCGCGATTACCGTAGGTGGTCGTGTAGGGTTGAGCCGTGTCCACGATGAGAGACTATCTCGCCGTAGTACTCTGAAACACCCGCAACCTAAATGCCCTCTTTTCACAACCCCCTTCTGTCCTTTTTTTTTTTCCTCACCGCTCTCACGCGTCTCCCTACCTCCTTGTGGCTAGCTTCGAGGCCTTCTTTGTTCCATCTGCATCTTTAATAGACCCAGTATACAATAATGATCCAATCCGCATCCTAGCAATAGCGAACAAGCAGCGGGGAGAAGCCGATTTGCGGACTGGTCAATCTCAAGTGGGTGCCTCTGCGTGCTCTTTGGGATTGTTACGCTTCGTCATGGCGGCACGTTGCTCATCAGCCACGCGTTACTCTTTAGCTACGGGGCTGCTCTTTAGCTACACATCACTCTTCAGCTACACGCTAGTCATCAGCCACGACTTGCTCTCCAGCTACACGTAGCTTAGCTCCTCGTAGGCACTGCTCCTCCGTCGAACTTCCGCAAGCCCAAAGCTCCTACCACTACTCACCAGCCGCACAGCGGAGCACCTCGAGCGCCCGCTAGCTTCCACCTCCTTATTATCGCTGGGCGTTCAATTCTGCGCGGAGCCTCTCCATATGGAGCGTTGGGAGTGTCTGCGAGCGATGAACTTGTCCACATCAAAAGGGGGCTTCATCGCGATTAACATTGGGCTCCAGCTCTTTATTCCTTGCGGACGGTGGGATCCTGAGGCGGTGGTTTGCCGGTAGGTTCGCTGGTTGCTGGTGGTCGTGGATGAGCAGAGGGGTTGCGTGGAGGGAAAGTAGAGGAGAGAGGAGAGAGGGAAGGAACGAAGGAACGAAGGAGGAAAAAGAATGTACTGTGTAAGTAAACAAGAAAGTAGGCATGTCCACTAGTCCCGATTGATTTGCTACGTTGACTTGACCACCTATAGCAGTGCATGGTCTTTATGATGAGCACTACTACCAATGCACACATCATATCACAGTGCCGACGACGCCGCCTCAGAATGCACAAGGTCAGGATTTGACCATACCTATCCTTTCCATCTCGAAACCCAATGCAGACCTAGAATGCCTTCCGAAACGCCATATGCATGCATGTATCTCTACAAAGCCACAGATAGCCTCCATATATCAACCATATGAGGTGATGAAGATAATGATGCTCATGTAAATAAACAGTACGAATACCCAAGAAACCGAGACAAAGCCTTAAATGCCAGTCAAAAGCGCCCATGAAGCACTTCTACAACGCCGCGTGGTGATGATCCAGAGTTGACATGAGTCCCTGGCTCTGCTTTGTGTATGTTTTTCCCATACTTCTAATCGTCGACATCGCTGTCGCTCTCCTCGAGCTTCTTCCGCCGGTCCTCGTCCATCTCCTTGTAGGTCGCCCAGGACAGTAGAATAAACGCCCCGATGATGAGCAATCCGCCGACAATCGTGGCCGATGTCAGCGGGTGGTTGAGCGGCGGCGGTAGAAGTTGGTCGACAATCGCAACGATGAATATGGTGAGTAGCGCCGCCACAGAGGAGAGTACAGGGGAGGTTAGTGAGATGAGGATGAGGAAGGATCCCGAGAAAGCTCGAAAGCGGTTAGCTCAAATTCATCTCCGACAACAAGAAGTACACTCACTAGCATTAGCCAGCACACTGATGGCCATCATGCTTGCCTGCTGTCCTCTCGGGAGCCCAAACTCCTCCCACCCTGTGTAATGTAGAAACGGCAGCGGAATCCACAGCACGAGAACGGTGAACAGGCCAATCATACTCCCAAACGTATTCGCAAACACCATGCCGCGGCCGGGACTGCACCCCTCGGGCGGGCACGCGAGCTTCTTGTATAGTACCTCATAGAAGCCATACAAGACGCTGCCAATCCCGATGATGGTATTCCCCAGCGCGCGGTTCTGCGCCTCGTGGGATGGGGGCGCTTTCTCGCCGCCCGCGCCGCCGCCCGACTTGTTGCCGTGTTTTGCGGGGGACGGCCCGCCGTACGCGACGATGAAGACGCCGACGATGGCGATGGCGACGGCGAGGACCTTGGGCAAGCGGAGTTTTTCGTGCAGCAGGGGCACGCTGAAGGCATAGGCGAAGAAGGCGGAGCAGTTGTAGATGGCTGTCAGGTCGCTTGCCGTTGTCAAGTTCACGGCGAGGTACCAACTCCCGCCTGCGACGGTGAGGGCGCAGGTCACAAAGGCAGTCATCTTGACCATGTACGGGACGGGCGAGTGCTGAGACTGGCGGACGGAGGGGTGGAGGGTCTGGTGCTGGACCATCAGCGACGTCTGGCGCAGTAATTGGACATGGCGGCGCCAGAAGGTCGGCCACGGCGTGCTCCAGTTCTGCAAGCGGAGGAGGAGCAGTTGGACGGGCCAGAGCAAGACCCAGGAGCCGTGGGTCATGTAGAGCATGCAGTACGGCTTCTCCCACTTGAGCTCGTGCTGGATGTACACGGCCGTCTCCGTCTGCACGGTGAAGCTGACGAGGCTCAGGGCCAGGAAGATGCCCGCATACGTGTACTTCCTCCGCGTCTCGAATTTCGCCTGCGTCTCCGGGTCCCGTTCGTGGAGTGTGTGTGTTGAGCGGCGACTCAGCTGCGGCCGCTCCGTCCCCTCGTCTGCCTTGTGCCCCAAGAGCGGCGCGTTGGCACGCCCATCCTCGCGGTCCAGCTCAGGTCTCAGGTCCGAGGGCATGGCCGCGTCGGGTTCATCCCAGTCGTCGAACTCGAGGTCGGAGGCGTCGGGGCTGGCGGGCTCTTGGAGGGCTCGGGGCTGGCCCGGCGGGCTTGCAAAGGGCGACGGGTTGCGCGAGGGCTGGCGGGAGGAGGCGGCGGAGACGAGGACGGGGGAGCTGAAGGTGCGCGATTCGGCGTCGTCGGCGTCGAATTCCTCGGGGCGGAGGGTGCTGGATGGGCGGGAGTGGGGAGTCTTCCTGAGCGGGATGCTTTCGCCAGGCATATAAGCGGATTGAAGGGAGGAGTGGGTGGGTAGGCGGTGCAGTAGTGTGGCTGCTGATATCCGAGTGTGGCCTGCGGTCGTGGACAGACGTCAGGGCTAAGCAGCGCCCTGCAGCCCCATGGCCAGCGACAGGGGCAGCCTGGCGAATCGGGGGGCACACGATGCGCGGCCTGCCGAGCTACGCGATGGAAAAAGACTCCAAGAACAGACGCTTCTTATCTCTAATTCGCATCTCCCAAGAGACTGTGTTGAGGCCGCTGTTCGCCATGTTTCACCAGCTCCACCGACTCTGCTCATGACCCCTAACGTGACATAAGCGCGTGTCCACCGCCCAAGACAGATGACCGATGTGCTGGATAGGGCGTGTTCAGACTGCAATGTCTTCATGCAGTGCTATAATATATTTCCGCATCCATATCGTAACGAGGACAGTAATTCATACACAGAACGAAGAAACGCGAGCTAATCGCTGGCCGCCCCAAACTCAGAAAACACCAAGCGAGAACGACACCGCGCGCCGTCTACAAGTCACATTACAGCGGGCTCCCCTCTAACCCCTCGGCCCGCTCCTGCGTCTCCGCCTCTTCAAGCTCCTTCAATATCTCCGGCAACATCGATTCGACGTCTTCCTCGCGCTCGCCCAGCGCCTTAGCTATCAGGCCCTTGTACACCCCCTGTTTCTCGCCCATGCCCGCCACGGACAGATTCCCCACAACAGACTGCACCAGGTCTCGCCGCTCTAGTTGCGCCCGGTGTAGCAACAGCGCCAGCCGCATCTTCTCATTCAGATCCACGGGCGCGTTGGTCGACGTTTGCGCTGTCGTAGCGCAGAACCGCCGAAGCTCGCTCTTCTGCTCAATCTCGAGCAGACTCTCCGCCTCCTCCACCAACATCCTGAGCTCGTCTTCTTGCGCCCGGTCTACGTTGTCGTCGTCCAGATTTATGCGCACCCCGTTACTCATGTTCGCGAGCTCCGAGACCTGTTTCCGTATCGCTTCGAGCTCTGCACGTCGCCTCTGGACCACTCGCTCTGCATCTATGAATTCTGCCTCCTTCTCCTGTAGTTCTGCTTCATAGGCTGCCGCTAGCTCTCCGCACTTTTCCAGCAACGTGGGCGCTACTTTCGTCATGAGGTGTGATGCCGTCTGCGACCGAAATTGCACCGGTTCGCGAGGTACCAGATTGGTAAAGGGTAACGACATAGGCATGAACGGCACTGGTTCTACCCCCTCGCTGTGTCCATTCAATCTTTGATCCGGGGGCGGCGCGAATGGTGATGATGAAGCTTGTCGGGGCCGCCCATGCATCCGCCGCCGTTGATTCAACACTCGAATCAGGTCGTCTGCCGTCTCTCCCTTCTTGTTCGGTATATCGACAGAAACGTTCCGCCCCAGCAGACTCCGCACGCACTTCCTCGCCCCGTTCCGTGCCGCAATCATAATCGCCGTGTCCCCGTTCTGATCCTGCGCATTTAGCAACCGAGTGACTTCATCCGGAATCCACGTTTCTGACAGCTTGTTGATGATACAATCCAAGTAATACCGCGCACAAACAAACTTGTTCGTGCTGCTCGTCGTCGCCGCGATGTGGTGAAAAACAGTGCTGCCAAACCAGTCAGTCCTATGCACCGTCTGTTGCAGTATCTTGACCATATTCGGCATCGTGTTCTTGTCGAAGTTGTTCGTGAACATGACCGCCCGCATCAGCGGCGTCTCGAGGTTGTTGGACAAGCAGTCGATGCGCGCCCCCCGCCGTATCAGCTCCTTGACCACCTCAACGTCGCCCATCGCCGCTGCCCAATGCATGGCCGAATGCCCCTTTTCGTCGATCGGCCGGTCCAGGTTGACGTTCGTCGGCGGCTCGGGCGGTGATACGAAGCGGTCTTCGCAGTCCAGCAACATAAAGTAGTCGAGCAGGGCATCGGCCCAGATCTGGTGTTGTTGGTCTTGTATCGACATTTGGTCCCCTCCCCGCTTGCGCTTGCGGCTGCTGGCTGAGTATTGTGAGGCGTTTATCATGTCCTGGTCGCCTAGCATGGACTCGGAAATCACCGTCTCGTTGTCGGGGGTCTCCTCGCGGAAGCGCTGCGACTGCGAGTGTGACTGGACCTGCGAGTCCTCGTACGGCGGCTCCTCACTGACCTGCGACTGCGAGTTGGTCGTCATCAAGGCTGCGCGAGCTTGATTAGCATCCATCATTAGCTTTGTACTGATACGAGGAGGTGAAGGAAGCGACTCCTACACTGAATAGACTCAAGCGAATAGATGTTTTTACCGTTTCTCCTGGCAGCAGCCGTCTGTCGTGGCGCCTTTGCGCGGTTCGACGCCGCCGTAGCATGCTTGGGAGCGGGCGGCGGGCTCCTGTCGCCGGGGATGTAGTCGAAGATGGGCAGCATTTTCTCGAGCACGCCGTTGCGCTCGGCCAGCATGCGCCCGTCGTGCAGCGGCACCCACGTGCCTTGGTACTTGCCGTAGCCGCCCTGGACCTTCTCGTGGACGCCCTTCTGGACCTCGCGCTCGAGGATGCGGGTGCGGGCGGGCTTGTCGAAGTCGGCGACCTTGAGGATGTGGGTTGCGTTGATCCAGTCGTCGGCACGGCGGCGCATGACGTGGTTGCCGGCGACATTGAACTCGTAGACGGGGACCTGCAGACGTCAGCGCGGTTCTGCTTGTTCTGCCTGTTCTGCCTGTTCTGCACGGCACCCGGGGCAGGAGGCGGGCGCATCGCAGGCAGGCGGCGCAAGGACTCACATTACTGTATGTCGCCGAGTAGATCTTGCCATCGGGCAGGGGCGGCATCGTGGGCGGCGGTCGGCGTCGAGACGGCGGCGGCGGTGGGGATGCGAATCGATAGAGTGCACGAAGAGAGGGTGTGATTTCGCGATGGGCAGACGACGCGCTCGCGTTCACTGGCGGCCAGTGTGGCCCTCCCGAGGAAGGAGCCGCCAAGCCGGCAGGCCAGAGCTCCTCCGCCGCCGACCTCAACCTCATCTCGTCGACACCACCGCTGCCAGCGCTCCCGCAATCGAAGAGTCACCACGCCGGAGTCACCACGCCGCTGCCAACATGACCGTCGCCGAGAGTATAAAGGAGGCCGTTGGCCTGACGGGGGGCGAACCCAGAAGTCAGTGTGCCACGCAATGGCTCCCAATTGGCCGAACGTGCTGCAAATGCAGAAGACTGATTGCGACCAACAGAGGCCACCCGCGAGGAGATGAGCGCCGCCCGCCTGCCGCTGGCCTACCGAGACTCGTGCGCAAACCTCCTCATTCCGCTGAACCGGTGTCGGCAAGAGGAGTTCTACCTGCCGTGGAAGTGCGAGGTATGGACGTCTGGCGCGGCGGCAGAGACAGAGCGAGAGCTGACTTGGGATGCAGGACGAGCGACATTCGTACGAGAAGTGCCAGTACATCGAATTCAAGCAGCGGGTGAAGAAGATGGACGAGCTGCGGGCCGCCAAGGGGGGAGAGAGGAGCAATTGAGGGACTGGGAGATTCATGGGTTGGAAAAGGGCTGTATGTATATATATCCGCAGCATCACAATCATAGAGTTCAAGCACTCAAGAAAACACGTGCAAAAAGTTGTAAAAAGTGAAGACTATAAAAAGACAAATGATACTCAGGCGACTCGAACCCTTGACTTGCAAAAAAAAATTGTAAAAGAAGCCCATTGCCTCCCGCCCTTAAGTGGGAGACCACACGCTTTGGTGAAAATGAGGAACGTTTTCCAAGGGAGACTATCCGCAAGGCGTATCCAATTTCCCAGCCTAACCCGCAGCGCCACGAAATGTTGACCGCGTTAATCCGCGCAAATGGTGGTGGACTTCTTTCTGACAATCGGATTCCTTTCACTCGAATCGCGTCATCACCAGCCATATGTATATGATCGCTTCTTCCGATCTGATACATCCACTCTTTCACTTAGGATCACAGCATATCGTGCTACGCCAGCTCAAATACTCCATTTGTGCCACAATGATGACGCTATAGTGAGACAAGAGCTACAGGAATTGATGAAACTTTGTATCTATGCACACGTCACCTCATGCAACCTCTAGAGTATGGTACACTGCTGTCGCATTCCACCGTTCTACCCCATCTATAGTTTTGCCTTCGTATCCTCAAGCGCCGCCTTCTCCCTCAGTTGCTTCCGCAAGATCTTCCCCGACTGTGACTGTCAGCAATTTCCTTCTATCACGGCGCTGTTCAACATACCGGGTTCTTAGGAATGGCGTCGATAAAATGCACGCCACCTTCGAGCCGCTTGGCTTTCGAGACACGCTCTGCTAACCACTTCTTGATACCCTCTGCGACTTCCGGTGTGGCCCTGTCTGGCAACTGCGGCACAATGTATGCCCGCGGAAGCTCTTCTCCGTTGCTACTGGAGGTCAGTATACCGCCTATTCAAAATACTCCAGAAGACTGACTTGGTCACGCCGATCACCGCAGCGTCCTGCACGTCTGGGTGTTCTAGCAGCAAGGCCTCGAGCTCTGCCGGGGCAACCTGCAAGCCCTTCACCTTGATCAACTCCTGTGGATAGTCAGCCATTTGAATCCCATTCTCTCATTCATCGCACATGCCTTCTTGCGGTCCACGATGAAGAAATTGTTGTCCTTGTCCACATACGCAACATCTCCCGTCTTCAGCCATCCATCCACCGTCAGCGTCTCCTTTGTGGCCTCCGGCTTCTTCCAATACCCCTTCATGACATTCGGCCCTCTGACCCAGATCTCACCTCTCTCGCCCTGCGGCGCCTCTACCTTCCCCTCGTCATCCAGCACCACCTTCGCCTCGCAGTTCGAAAGCAATTCGCCGACCGAGAAGCTCAACGACTTGTTCGCCGGATGAAACGTTGTAACCGCGCAGGTTGCCTCAGTCATTCCCCACCCCTGCTTCACATTGACACGCCCATCGGGCCACAGCTTCTCGAATTCTTCGCAGACCTCGCGGCCTAGGGGCGCGGCACCACTCCCTACGGATTCCACGGAGCTCAGGTCGAATTTCTTGGTTGCAGGGTGCTTGGCCATGGCCACAACAACTGGCGGAACGAGCGTCAGATCAGTGATGCGGAATTTCTGAACACACTGCAGCATTTCCAAAAAGTCAAATTTCGGCATCATGTAGACAGGTAGGCGCAAGACCATGGCGTTGACGCAGAAGATGGCCTGCGCCATGGCGTGATACATGGGCAGGAAACAGAGAAGCCGCTGCCGCTTGACTTTAGCGGCATAGTCTGGATGCTGTTTCGATATGTGCATTTGCTGCATGCTGTTTGCGACGTAATTTTTGTGTGTGATCATGACGCCTTTCGCAACTCCTGTTGTGCCACTAGAGTAATTCAGAGTGATCACCCTGCCCAGCTCTTCGTCCGTCTTCAAGTCCTCCCAGTGGAACGCCCGTCCCTTCTCTTCAGAATCCAGCAGAGTAGTCCAGTGCCTAATCTCTCCATCCGGTGTCTGCTTTGAAACCGTCCGGCCCTCAAACGTCGCGATGCCGTCGTCGAAGATGAAGATCTGGTCTGTGTTTAGTCCGACTTCATTCGCAGCTGTCAATCCCGTCTCTAGACTACCCTCTGCACATATCAGATACCGCGCCCCCGAGTCCCGCAACTGGTAGGCAAGCTCTCTCGCCACATACGTCGGGTTCGCCCCTGTGAAGACTCCACCCGCCATGATCACGCCGAACACCACCGTCGGGAAGAAGAGCGTATTGCCCGAATACACGAGCACGCGGTCGCCGGGCTGCAAACCCGAGCGCAAGAGTCCGGACGCCAAGCGCTGAGCATAGAGACGACACTGATAAATAGAGAGTGTGTGTTTCTCGGGTTCGCGGGCGGATATAAAAGCCGGTGTAGTAGGGAGCTCCAAGGTGGGCGATCCAAAGACGAAAGTTGGGAGGGAGACAGGAGGTATCTCAAAAGAATAGCGAGATTTGAGGACCATTTCGGCGGTGGAGATCAGAGCCAATACAGTTGAGAAATTAGAGCGAGAGTGAGACACAGTCACTCAAACAATTGCGGAGATAGAGTAAGCTCAAATGATATGCCTAGACGACATCTTTAGCTCCAAACTTCCCGTAAACAAAGGACAAGCAACGTACCGGTTCAGCGCTCACGAAATCAAAGATCAGTTAATTTAGTGTTGAGGGTAAGACGCAAAGGAAAACACGAGCGATTGAAAGAAGAAAGAACGTCCAAGGGTTCAGCCGCGGTCCCCGTGGAGTTCAATTCGGGAATAGACCAGTCAGCTCGGAATCCCACGTCTTGAGCTCCTACCCAGGTCTAGGCATTACCTAGGCTAGCGACGCCCAGAAAGCGGGGTCTGGGGTGAATGAAATTGGGATGGGCGATTATGGACCGAGGCACGATAGAAGGCATGGTTTAGCGACGTGGCGTTTCTAGACTCAACAGGGAAAATCCACTTCAACCCCCACTTGTTGGTAAATTGCTGAGATGGAGTTGTTTTCGATAATTGTCAATTTATGCTCTTAGATATCGTTACTGAGAAACAACACTAGGTGTCGTGCGGTGATTGAGCTTCTCCTATATAATCCCAGAATAGTGAACATACCTTTGGGCTCAGATTATTGAAAAAAAGGGTCAATGTAAGCAGTGCATTACAAAAGATAAGTTGTGTAAGACATTCATCCACACCGGAAATAAGCTCAATAGTGAAAACATCGTGGTGAATTAGCTTAAGGTCGTAGGCACTACTTCGAAATTCGGAATTAACAGGAATGCAAACAGAGCTACAGAAATTAAAGAGAGAGCTGATCACGATTTGTTGGTAAATGGTTGTATGCCAAAGTAAGCCTTAAACCCGAAATAGGTAATGCTGTATAGAAATAAATTGCATACCCTGAATCCATTGACACGTCTGGCTTCAGATGGGCAGGGTATTTGTTTATTTCTCGTGGTCAGTCTTGTTATCAGAGGGTACTATAATTAAAAGGTAGTCATGACCCGCTAGGAGCTATCTTACCAATTTATTGCCAGATATATGTTGACAAGTCCTCGCTTTGCGGAGCAGTTGTTTTAGCAGTTTCGAGGTTGAGATTCTTTCACGAATCTCAATAAGATTGTCAATTTCCTAATGTAACCAAGAGTGTCTACAAGCAAGCTGATGACATCTTTCCCTTCCACGACGAACAACGGGGCTGCGACGCGGGTGTACAGGACATGCGCTGTCAAGGAGCGTAGTTCTGACAGGAAAAGCTTAGAAGGTGGGTATGAGAGGACTGTTTACGTTGAGATGAGGGAGGTTGAAGGGTTGCACAGGGAAAGAAGTGTCTCAAAGCCTACACTAAACTCCATATGTCTTAGCTCCCAACCCCCTCTCCTAAACCTCATCGCATCCAATCATCAGCTTCCATTGCACCTTCTCAACTCTCATCAGCGAAATATAGCCCTATTCTTGTATTAATATCAAGTCATATCGATGGATATCCAACTCGTCGAGACGGACCAGCCCACCTTCAAGATACTTAAATGGCTAGGGGCCGGAGGCTTCGGGCAAGTGTTTAAAGTGTATCGAAACGAGCAGGTTAGCAGTATTCTCCAATACTCTTCTTTGAAGCCCAATTTTTTTTAGGTCGTTGCATGCAAGCAGATCCAAGCCGATAACCTGGACTCTGCTCTTAGCGAGATCCAGCACATGACCCGGGTACGGGGTGGCCCTCACATCGCCGCTGTTCACGATGGAATGGAGTGGAATACTAAAACCAAGTGTTTATCCTTCTTCATGGACTATTACAAGGGTAAAGATCTAGACAAACAGGCTTAGATACTTCGAGCTTCAGGGTTAGTTTGCATCCTTTGTCCGCCATTTCAATTCCTTGACTGTTATAGGGAACGGTTTACAGAAACGCAAATCATCGACATTGCTTATCAACTTACGGCAGCCCTGGAGTACTGTCATAGCAAGAGCGTCTGACATCAGGACATAAAATGCATGAACGGTACGACAATCTCCCATTTTAATCTAAATCTCCATTGAACCCCGTGCTATAGTTCTTTTGGGAGAGCCTTGGGATCCCATCACCCAAGAAACTGTACCCAGCCTCTACCTCGCAGACTTTGGCCTAGCAAGCCACGTCCAGACGATCGGGACTAGAATAACTAGAGCGCGAGGCACACCCGGTTACGAAGCGCCTGTATTTTCCCCTTACCCCATCCATCCTTCGAAAGGACCTAATGTAACACCTCTTAGGAAATTCGCGGTCAAGGACCCGCCGCCTTCTCCCAAAAATCAGACATATACGCCCTGGGCTGTATTCTCTTTCGACTCTGCACACTATCCGATCCCTCTCTTGTCGAAGATTTCAACCCTCTAGCCATCTCTGACGTGTATTCCAGAGATCTGCTAAGCATTGTGAGCGCTATGCTTTCTAAAGATCGCCAATCGCGTCCCACGGCCACAGAAATCAAGCAATATCTGATGGCGCACATCCACGAAAACATCTCCCCGACCGCAAAGGAGTGCCGCACATGTCGGCGCGTTTTTCTATCCATCAATAAGTTCCGCAAACATTCAAAAGCTCCCAAGCACGTGCAGGGGCAGAATGAGACAGCGAGTAAAGCGGGGGTGTCAAACAGTACAATAACGGAGCGGCTGTTCTCAACCCTGTGGACGGACGACGCTCCTCATGATGTCTGGACGGAAGAAGGGCCGAAATTTAGGACTAAGGAAAGTCTCGCAAAAGAGAAAACTGAAACCAGGATCAAAAAAATGGCCGGTGTGCCAGACGACCGTATTGTTCTTATACCAGATGACTATCTAACAGACGACAAGGCCGATCCGACACCCTGTGCGGTCTGCCTACGACAAGACTTCGAGTCGAAGAAGGCGTTCTTCCAGCACTTGCATCGCGTGCATCACTATCGGAATCCGAAATATGTGTACAGACGTCTTGTCGAAAGCAACTTCTTTCTGGAGGGCCCTGAAGAGCCGACGCTCCTTCCAGAAGACACTCCCGAGTCCAATATCAAGGGTCTGAAGGCTCGTAAGCGCGGTTACGAGGACGACAATTATAGCATTGGCCCCAAGCGCCAGAAGCAGCGAACATAGGACTATAGCGGGGTTGAAAAATGCCCGGGCTGGAGCTTAGAATAGGTTCAGAGTTAGTCTTATTACACCACTCTTTACTGCGTCGAGGGTAGATCTATCTTGCTCAAGTCTATCTCTCCGGTTCGGACGAGTATTCGAAGCCGTCTATCCAATATTACGAATGCAATAGAAATGCCAGGATCTATCAGAAACCTCCTATCTGCAGAAGAATGTTCCTACCGAGTCCACATACAATTGCTACGCTGATGCAATATGCCGAGAAAAGATCAGATTAAGACCAAGAGATTCTATTCAAATGTCAGCAAGATTCCCAACAAAACAGGACGGATGCACTCACGCAAGCATGATTCCGGCCCCAGTAAACATGGCCGCGAACTGCGTCAGCGTCTTCCTGAGCTCCTCGCCCTTGTTGGGACCGGTCTCTAGCAGCTCGGGGATGACGGCTACCGTCCCAACGTATAGGAAGGTTCCGGCTGTGAAGGGAAGTAGCATGTCTCCCCACTGCAGACTCGTCCCGAATAATCCGGGACCTTGGACACCTGAAGACGCAGAACTTCCTCCAAGCTCCTGAACAGCAATGCCGATAAAGGTACCCAGAAAGGCCCCCGCCGCTGTAACGAACTGGGCACCCATGGCGGCTTTCTTGGAGAAGCCGGACTGGATAAGCAGCGCAAAATCGCCGACTTCATGGGGAATCTCGTGGAAGAAGACGGCGACAGTCGTGGTGGCACCAATAGTGGGAGATGCGTAGAACGAGGAGCTTAGAGCGAGGCCGTCGGTGATGTTGTGCGTGAAGTCAGCGATGAGATTGAGGTAGCCGGCAAGCTTGACGCTAGAGCTAATCTCCTTCTCGACTGGGGAGAGAGCAGAGGCCGGAGGAGTGATACCGTTGGCAGGCTTGCGGGCGCGGAGGGAGTCGGTGTTTCCTGAGACGTTAGATCATGTATTCAGATGAATCGAAGGGGTTTATATACCACTGATTTCCGCCCCAGATGACTTTGCAGCTACTTCCACCTTTTCGTGTGAGTGTCCGTGCGAGTGGTCATGTCCCCCACCTCCAGTTGCGATCCTGAGCCCCTTGTCCATGGCTACGAAGGTGATGAAGCCGACCATGATGGCAACACCAAGCAGCAGATTCTTGTTCGGCTCGACCATGACGAATTTGACCTTGTCGTGCTCATCCTCTCCTAGGAAGATCTCAGGGAGCAGATGGAAAAGGGTGTCGCCGAGCAGTCCGCCCACGGCGAACGCTACCATGACGGAGAGCGAGGAGGGGTCGATGTTCGGAGGGCATAGTGCGAGGAGGAAGTTGGGTGGGCCCGAGATGTATAGGGTCGCAAGCAAGGCATTTACAGCGGGGGTGCCCGGGAAGAGGAAAGCGAAGATCTGGGAGGTCAAGCTCGAGGTGGTGGGGTTGCTGGCGACTTTGTGCGCGTTGAGGGCCTCGACGAGGGGGCATTCCTATTGGATGCATTGTGAGCTCGGAATAGTCTCGACATCGAGGTACTCCATCCCCGCGCGTTAAATGAAGCATACGTATACATACCTGCAATTGCTCCTCAATATCGGCTACGCTCAAGTGGCCGACGCCGGGGTTCTCTCCCTTCACAGCTGTGGCCGACACGTTCCACGCCCATGCTGCAAGGAAAACCGACAGGCAAATTAGCGTTCTGTTTCTCCGCGATACCATGATGGGCAGGTTGTTTCAACGGGCAAAACGATGACGAATGCTGTGTCGTGTGTCGGGCCAGGGGGAATGCCTGGCTTTCCGTAGGGCTGAGGCCTAGCGCGCGGAATGCTCCGGCCGGAGCGGCAAAACGTGAAATTTTGGTGAACTTTTCGGCCAACTTCTTCCCCGCCCAATTCTGCAACACCAGCCTTCAAACACCCCTACCGACTCGCCTCTACAATCTTTTCAACATGGGTCGCGAACTCCAGAAAAAGAAGAACAAGTCCTCTCTCCCCAAAAGGCGCCAGAACCCCAAGTCCAAGAAGAAGATTCTCGCGAATCCCATCATCGCTGCGAATTGGTACTTTTTCCTCAAGTCATTCGTGATTTACAATTCTAACTCTACAAAGGAACCAAAAAGAGACCCTCTCCCAGAACTACCGCCGCCTCGGTCTCACCGCGCGCCTGAACCATGCAACCGGCGGCACCGAAAAGTCGATAAAGCTGCTCGGCCTAAACGACCCAAACACTGACACCACGGTCGACAGCACAGTAGACAAACTCAACATCGTTGGACACCCCGTCATCGACACGGCTGGATTTCGCGAGGCTGAAGTCGAGCGCGACCCAGAGACTGGCGCAATTCTGCGAGTAGTCAACGATCCATTTGCCTCGAACGACAACCCCCTCAACGACCCGATAAATGAGATCGTGGACGACGAGGCGGAGGAGTGGAGTACATTCGCCATGGTGCCCGCAGGACACACTGATAACCCCGTGATACGGCAGCTGGAAGAGGCGGCGAGGAACGGAGTGAAGAAGGCCCCAAGGAAACAGAGCGAGAGGGAGGAGGAGTGGATTGAGAAACTAGTGGCCAAATATGGGGACGATTATGGAAAGATGACGAGGGATCGGAAGCTGAACCCCTTCCAGCAGAGCGAGGGCGACATCAGGAGGAGAGCTAAGAAGTGGCAGCAAACTCGCGCGTAGGCGTGAGCGTTACTGAAAACGAGAAAACTTGCGGGATGGATTGCACTGGCGTTTAAGGAAGGGCAAAATTTAGGCCCGCTGGATGATACTGAATATACCCGGAACGTTCACAACTGACATATTTGGTACCCGCATGCAACCCCAGGTGCGCCCGTGAACTTGGATCGTTTCTGCTCCCGTATTGCAAAATCTGAACTCTCGGTGTGCCTTTGCGCTGGAGATTCGTTGCCCTACGATACATTATATTTAACGCTCAGTTATTGCTGGGAAACCGCCAAATACAGAACCTTGACTCGGCAATTTCAAAACTTCCCCCAATCACTTCACTGTCCCGCATATTCTAGGACGCTCTCTACGTTGTACTAGAAATCGGCCCTCGTTACACATGGTTTGACTCGCTCTGCATCTATTCTGACCGACCCCTGATCAAACACCTCGCCTTGGAGATGTGAGGTGTTTGTTGCCAAATTTTCGACAGTCAAAATGGTAGGCGCCCATCAGAATCTATTTGCCAGTTAATACCGATGCATGGTGGATTTGCTTCGCATCTACGAGAAGTATAGGATTGTGGTAACTATCAGATTCAAATCCAATGGCTTGAAAGCTACAGCAGGTGGTCGGGCAATTCGTGATCGTGCTTCTGTGTCTTCCCTTCCCGTAAAGACGAGTGTGCAAACTCAGAATGAACATTCCTTCTAAATATCATCATTCTTTCTCGAGCTGACCTAAGAAGGTCTCTTTCCCCCTTTGCACTCTTGTCGCGTTGCTGATAAATAGCGCTCCCTTTCTCCCACTTCTCTATCCCTTTTTCATACACATACTCCTCAACTTCTTAGCTAATTTTCATATCTGTTCTCCATCACCTCCTTTGCTTTAAGATTTAGCTCCTTTACGTTCTTACGTTCTCCGAAACTTCATCGGCCCCAATATTTTCAACATTTTCAGAACTTTTGTCCATTCCACTCTTAGTCCTTCGACTGGGCGGATTCTTCGATGTTTGCAATACAATAGGGTAACAATTATTGCTTTACTAGTTGTGCTTGGTTGATCCTTCGTGCTTTGTACCCTCGTAGGGCGTCTTCATTCGAATAGAACGTATCAGAGTTCCTTCCAGAGCTGCTTCGTCTCCTACAGTATGAAGTGCTACATTCGATGTCTCATCTTGCGTGAGCCGCAACTGACGACGGCTTTAACATGCCTTACGGCCCCTTTGCCTTTCATTGTTCTTGCGCTTTCCCTTTTTTCGTCCTCCCTACCGAAGATAGCCATTGAAACTCGAGACCATAGTTTGACAACCTCCGGGCTTTTGCAACGACCCTCTTAATCATTAAGCGGTCATTAGTGCTCACCACATCTTCAAGACTCTTGGAGGCATGCATAATGTGATGATTGACAATTAGAACGACCTTCGGTGAGCTAGACAGAATCGTGACTCTTTGCAGCTGGACGGTTTTCAGACAACGTCTCTTGATCGTCCCGCAAGCCAAACCCAGTGCATGCAACAGTGCGAGCACCAGAGCTCTTTTACGCGTCTTGACAGCCTCGGCCGCAAAGTCCTCGCGCTTGATGCCGTATTTGCGCTCCTCTATCTGGATTGTACCGTTCTTGATTATGCCCGTCGTGGCGCATTCGGCTCGCTGTATCAGGCCGGTACCGACGCCCTGCGCATGCACGTAACCCAGGTGGTGTTTATGAACTACACAAGCTGGGCAGCTTTTGGACGTCTCTCAGCCATCGTGAATGGCAAGGGATTTTGAAGGCTTGGCTCGGTAGGATATTCTGACGAACGGGCTGCAAAAGTTGACCTCGAAGCAGATTTGAAAGGTCGGGGGAGGAATGCCACGAACGTTTTCTTACTTGGTATAGATGTCGATTTTTTAGCTATCTGAGAATTTGCTGATCGGGCTTGGAGATAATTGGGTGCGTATTTTCGGGCGGGATAAGAATGGGTTGGGATTGATGATGGCTATTTTCTCGTGATTTTACAAATAGATAATACTGGGAAATGCTGGAGTGCGTTATCTGGATGTTTCTAATAGAAATGAGTGACCGTCTTAACTACTTTGGCCAAGTCTTCAACTCACTACCTTGGACAGAACAATGGTACTAGATTTTCTCTAAACAGTCCGCCCAGTTAGCCCGCACATTGATTTCCCTCTCCCTTTTTTCTCGCTCTCCTTTCCACAACTATCATTTCGCGAGCACATTCGACAAGGCTCTAGCGATATCTCCCTGCCGCATCTCCAACACCCAACTCGTCGTCCATCCACTGTCTACCGTCACACTATCCCTCCCACTCTACCATCCTCTTCTATCGCCGTCGACATCCACCCTATTTCTACCTCTCACCACTCTACGATGACACCGCTCTTAAATGCGATCCCGAAATCGCATATGTCGTAGCTGTCGCTGTCGGAGTGGTAACTGCCAACTGTCAGCGGGAAGAAGATGTTGATGCTGTAGGTCTGCAGGGAGGATGCGGAAAGGAATCTGGGTAACAGAAGATAGAAAAGGGGGTAGAAAATCGACGTGCGGCTTCAAAGCAGGAGATGTTTATTACCAGCTCCAAAAAGTAGGGAGATGGTTTCCAACTTTCTCCAACTTCCCAGCTGATGTCCGCACGAACCCTGATCCCGATACTAAAAGGACGGACTCTGGCGTGAAGCCATGTTGCATACCAACAATTGATGAAGAGTACCTATCGAAAATCCACTCGGGGCAATTCAGACAGTCAAAAATCGTTGAATATACACTCGTTTTGTGCATCAAAACATGGCCACATTTGTCATCGTACCCCCGTGACGCCCCTGGCCCAGCCCCTCGATTGCTCTCAAAACACCCCTCGAAACCATCTCAAGGACGAGGTGACGCCCAAGCCCGGCCGCGGCGTCTGCTGGACGTCCTAGCCCCGGAGGCTGAAAGGAGAGAGCTGAAGCACGCAGGGCAACTGGATGGCCTCGTTCCCCATCTAGTGGTAGATGCGGTCGATGCGGACAGGCGAAACGTGAGGGCGGGTGAGGAGGTGTGGTGTTTTTCTGGTGGCAGACTGGAAGGGGAGGCCTTGGCTGATAAGGATGGTCGGGGTGGAGGTTGTGGAGAGCACGTCGATTACGGGGGTTTAGAGGCGTGCTTTGGAGGTAGTTTCCGAGGCAGGGGAGAGGGTAATGCATGTTATGGGAGGGAGGGGGTGAGGAGGAATTCGAGGAGGCGGCCGAGGGCCATTTTCTCCAGTGTTTCAAGGATGTATACATGTGCGCTGTACGAGAGAGGCTTCAGTGACACTGATGCGTGGCCAAAACACCTCCCATACAAAAGCATTGCTACCGCGTATTTACAAGATCAGAAGTGATCTATTACGCCTGACAACGAGGGGAAAAAGGGGCCGTCATCCAGCATACACATGGATGATAAAACGCGGCAGAGACCTAACTTACATAATGGAAGACGAGAAAGTCATCACCTCCGCGAGAGGAGAAGAAACCCGAATCCGCTGCCGCATTCAACCAAGGCAGCTTCTCCCGCTCGATCCTACCGCGCCACACACTGCCCTCCCATCCCACAACAAAGTTCTCCACAGACACCCACCACCAAGCGCGCCCTCCAAGACCAAGCCCCTCAGCCGACGTAGATACGTTCGAAGCCAGAGAGCCAGGAGCATCAGACCCAGCCAAGCCAAAGCATATTGCCCCCCCGACCAACCCTCCAATCCAACCCAACAAGCCCCCCATCGCAACGACTTCCAGAACGCGGCCCAGCCGATCCCCCATCTCGCCGCACACCTCCCACCCCCCAATCCCCAGCCGCCGGAGACTTCCCTCCCCAGCTAACTCGATCCGTCGACCCTTGGCCCCCCCACAGCGTCGCAACGCCATAATCTGCGCATGCTCCCTCGCGCGCAGCGGAGGCAGGTCCGACGGGCGCGCGCGAGGCCCAGCAGGGCGGGTCGAGCGGGTAAAATGCCTTCTGGGACGGCTGTCACCTACTGTGTAGAGTATGTGTGTGTGAGTGAGTGTTAGGAGGAGGGTGAGAACGAGCGCAGACATCAATCACCGCCAATTGGCACGTCCCCCGGCGCCTATGTGCGGAATGCACAACACGTTCACAACGTACAATCCGCATCACAACCACTGTAGGCAGCAGGCGGCCAGCCCTTCCTCCATTCCCGACCCAGAACGCCCGAGTGTCAATAGGTATCCTACTCGCGCAACGGCCGACGCAAGAGTGACGGCACAGCGACGAGGTTTCCTACGTAGCCACACCGCGAGGTGGCGTCGCCACCCGCAGCCCCAGCGGACCCAGCACGAAAACTCGGCGGATTCTAGATTCCGCGCCATGGCGAGGCATCGGGGAACAAAGGGGATAGCACGATGGGCTGGAGGGAAAGACGGCGATCACATGTATGGATGTGTGGATGTGCTGTAATAGTACAGTGGGTAATTAGGCCAAGGCTCGGTCTGGAAGGGAAAGGAGTGGCGGGTCGTGTGTGTTTGTGCCGATCAGGAGAAGGATGGGAAAACGCCCTCGCCTCGCCTTGCTAGCGAAATGTGGGGTAGCGCGAACGCCAACGCCAACGCCAACGCCAACGCCAACGCCATGGCGAGAGGTTTCGGCCGAGAAGGGGGAGGCACTTGGGGACTGCTTCACGGTTGGAATGGCAAGACGATTGTGGACGAGGACTTGCTCCTTATGATGAACACAAGATAGTTGTTCCAAAAACCACGGACTTTTTCCACCTCATCCATCCATCCATCCATCCTCCCTACCCAACGAGAGGACAGTCGTAACATCACCCCGTCTTCAGCCAAGACAGCCAAACTGGGCTCCTCTTTTCCATGGGTCATTACATCCAAACCGACTGCCCACATGGTCATTTTTCATCCATACTGAACCTCTGCAAACCCATCTGATCACTTTCGCCTTAGAAATAGAAAAACCCCGAGCTACCAATCCAAAATCCCAAACTCCGTGTGTATAAAATCTCCTACTCACAGACAATCAATGCTCCAGACATTGTCGATATTAGGAGAATCGAACCCATCATCCACATGGCTAATTGGAAAGCCAAAATGTTCGCCCCAGTCGTGACCCAAAATTTAGCAAAAAGAGACCCGGGTGCTTGGAGCATATTGGGGCTCAGTGCCTGCTCAAATGCACCTGATCTAGAAAGACTCATCCGAGAGACTGTCGATCGGTCAAACATCAAGAATATACAAGAACACCTCCAATAACAGCCGTCATTTCGATAACGGTAATAGATACACAGCATGTCTGCTGCGGACGAGGTAGGAATAGGGTCTGTCGTAGGCTTCGTCAAGGTATCCACGCAGACGGAACTTGGAGGTCGTGAACGTAATGTCGTCAAAAGGGGGTATCAACCGTCGCGCTACATGTCGAAGGTATAACAGAGAATTTGTACACGGCGTAATTATAAACAGTATTTACGAGGGGTTCACCGAGGCTTCGGCGCGTTGGTTGATATGGTTTGCATGCGCTTCCAATGCACGTGCCATGACGTGTGTTACTACTACAATATTAGCACAATGGTAACGACCTTTGGGTATACAACATACCTGGCCACACAGCGGACTTCCCCAGCATGTAAGCCGTGATCATTAGCAATTTGGTGCCATATCCACAGTGCCCAAGATTGGACAGACCTCCGAGCATCGGTATCGCATTCGACGTGATGTCGTATGCGAGCTTCATGTCGGCTGTATGGAGAATGTCTGCGACTTTCTGGAGTAGCTTGATATCCTCCTCTTCAAGAAGCATGACGGCATGCATATCCGTAAAATCAATGTTGTCTTTGCCAAGGACTCCCAAAAAACGCCCAACACGATCCTGGACCGTGGCAACCCATTCAGCGAGAATCTGAGCGCAATCAAACGTACACATGGCGGATGAGTTCGGCAGCTCCCGGGCCGTGAATTCGGCGTACGTTGCCCCAAGTCGGTCGGCCATTGACAGTGAGTCTGCAGCATAGAACGCAGCTTTGCGAAGATGCTTTTCCCGTTTCGAAGACTGAGGGCCGTGCTGGCCTGGGCTATCTCCAATGGCATCGACATCTTGAGGAGAAGTGACGGCTCTGGGAGAGGCCGATGATTGCTTGGAAGCATTAGGATCCGACGACCGGTCAGGAGAGTCGTCGGCTTGGGCGACAATCTCGGCACCTTTGGCGAGCTCTGTTGCCATCCCGTCGAAATCTCTCTGCCACAGGAGCTCCTTGGATCGGCCAAGATTCACAAACAACCTAACGTAAGCCAGATCCAACAAGGGAATGCAATCGGCGGAGAGTGGACCAAATGGGCTAGGTCGCTCGATACTGTGGTTAGGGTTTGCCCTCCAAGCAGACTGCCAGGCCTTCAGTGCTGGCTCAACTTGCGCATGCATAGCCTCAGTCTCCTGTGTTTTCCAGAGACGTCCGGTATGTCTTTGCCTGGTTTCCCAGATATACACGTGAAGCGCGTTGATCAATACGTAGCAACCAAAAGTGCTGGGTCGGATATCGCTCTCGGTTGCATCGTTCATGGTCTGCTGCTGCGCCCCAAAGGCCTGTGGGTAGGAGTTGTGAGTCCGGGGATCCGATTGCTGCCGCATGCTTGCTTCGAGCAAGTACGTCATCGCGGCGTTGAAAGACAAGCCCTTTGATTGTGCAAACATTGGGCCACCCATGGCGGCCCACGCCTGAGAGTTGTCCGCAGACCACAGGTCCTCTTCACAAGGCAGTTCAAGACGGATCTCGGAGTTGAGTATCCTGGGCGCGTGTGCGTAGGCAGAGACGAGTAGGCTCGACATGGCGAAGACGGCAAAGTACGTTCGTTTGCGTTCCTCGGCTTTCTTCCACTGTACCCATTGCGTATGTTCGTCCGTGGTCTCCGACTGAGAGTTCCGATGGTAGAATTCCGGCTGGACGTCGTCGGTCATTTCCACATCGCCATTGCTCGTGTTCGTGTTCTGGCCCGGTCCTTCTTTCCCTGCGCTGTCTGGAGTCGGCTTGTCCAGGCCAGAAGCTTTTGCAAGGCTGACAAGCGCCGCACAGTGGGTGCTGGCGACTTCGGCGGCCTGTCTATCGCCACAATTGTGGCCAAAGATGAGATTCAGCAACATGGCCTGGACCAACCAGAGCGGTGGTTTGTTGATTGAGTCGTTCGCCGTATTGGGCCCGTTCACCGCGGCTGACAGTCCAGCTCTCCGGCGTTCGTCAAGATAGTATAGAATCATCTTCTTTGCTGCCTCGAACAGTTCTTTGGCGACGCTGTGCTCGAATTCGTACAGGGCACCAATGGCGGCCATGGCCAGAATCAAACAGCCGCCGCCGCCGACCATGCCGTCATGGTTGAAATTTCCGGCAGTACGAAGGTGGTAGGTGTACGCTGGCGTATCAAACGACAGGGTGGGGATGTGGAGGAACGGCATGTGAGGATGGAAGTATTGGATATACGCATTGACGTAGCGTTGGAGATCCACCGTGCTTGGGAGCGACGCAACCTGATTCTGGACCTTCCCGGCGCCCGTGGCAGACAGAGGCGAGCTAACCTGTGGTTGCGAAAACTTTCGTTGCGAGGGTCCATATCCAAGAGCTTGGGACAGGTTGATGATGAGGGCTTGTCTTGTTGCATCCGTGATTGTGTCTGTCGAAACAGACGTCACGGAACTGTGTCTAGCACTTCCATTTATAGATGATGACGAAATGCTGCCCGTATCAGAATTGAATGCCATCGGAGGTTGAAAATATTGAGTCGGCATACCCGGAATACCCGCTGCTGGGCTCATGGCTGAAATCGGTGGGGGTGATGAGATGTAGAAATCAGCCGGCGCACCTTGTTCTCCGAGCTCTTTGGGCGAAACCGTGTTCATCATCAACTCAGGAAACACTGGTGCCATGGCGTCGAGGGAGTATGCTGCCGGGTGGATGGTGGCATGAGAAACCAGCGGGTTGTGCCACATGGCCGCCGAGGTTGCCTGCCCAGATCCATCCAGCATGACCTCGCTGAAGCCACTCTGGCTGGCCGTGCTGATTGCGGACGGAGAAGAGCCATCGACGGCAACCTCGTTGGGTGCGGGAAACATGATCGAGTTGTCCAGGCCTGCGCTCCAGCCAAAGTCGTCCTCGTCAATGGCAACGGTATTCGCGAACGGATTAGCGAACGGGTTGAAGGGCGATGCAGGGTGTCCTATGTTTCCATTGAAGTGGTGCAACTGATTGGGATTGATCGTAGACCCCGTGTTGCCACCGAAGAACTTCTCGAGCTCAAAGTCATCGGGCCCGAATCCTGGAATGGGCGCAGTCCGCAGTCCGCCGCCCATGCCCAGTCCAAGATGAGTGTCCAACTTTGGCAGCCCGTGGTGTTGCCCGTGATTGCCCATGGAGGTAGACATGCCCCGGTAATCGAACGCATTGGGGCCGCTCAACCCCGATAGACTGGCGTGATGGGAGTGGCCGGGATGGCCGCCGCCGCCGCCGCCGCCTCTCGCCAGCGACGCGTTGTGCGATGCCAGGAGGCTATTGAGGGCGTTTGGGTCAATATGGCTGATTGTATTTGCTCGCGGCCTCATACTCGCTGTGCCGACGGCTCCAGGCCCACCGTTGACGCTGCTGGCCACGGAGTTCTTTCGGACCCGACCTGTGGCGGTAGGCGGCAGCCCAGTCGTGCTTTCCCGACGACCATTGCGAGGTCTGGAGGAAGTGGCTCCCTGCTGGTGCAGCTTCTGCTGATGTCGTAGTAATAGGTCACGGCGAGCGAAGCATCTGGTGCATTGCGGGCATTCGAAGGGCTTCTCTTTGGTGTGGGACCTCTCGTGTCTCTTCAGGTGCTCGAGCCTCGCAAACGATCGACTGCATGTCCCGCACACATGCGGCCGGGGCTTGTCGGTCTTTGGAGGGGGGAAGGGGGCGGCCGTGGTCTGCGGGGGGTCGGGTTTGGCAGTCTGGACGGATGCTACAACGGGAGTGCACAGTTAGTCGTCACCTCGCAAAGGTCGGTGTCTCTCTGGCTCACCGTTGCCGCTGCTCGTACCACTCGAGCCGCTGCTGGAGTTGCTCGAGGCAGCCATTGTGCTCGTGCCGGCGGCTGTGGACATGTTCAATTCGGGAGGCCGCGCTGGTTGAAGCTCGTGATGGCAGGCGAGCTTGAGGCGGCGAACAAAGGACGGGTCGGGACAAGGATGCTGGCAGCGACGTGCCTACGTCAGCACAGGCTCTGGGGGTTCGGTCTGGGGAGGGAGAGGGAGCATACCGTGCGCGAGGGGAGCGCGTGGCGGTGGGATATCCGCGATGATGGGCGGCGATGCAGCAAGCCTCCGAACACCGGCGAGCAAACCACGGTCTCCAGGACGGGAGGTTGCAGTCAATGGAGTGCCGGAAAGTGCGGCTCCAACGGGAAGACGGGCGATTCAGACGTGGAGCAGGAATTGACAGCCGTTGAGTGGCGGGACGTCAACCAGGAGGGTGGCAAGGAGCTCGAAGGGCCGCGGGGGCTACGAGCAACGGACAGCGGGCCTGCTGCAGTGGGGGGAGCTGGACGGCGAGGGGAGCTAGGGAGGGCACTTGAAACTCTGCTGGGCGCTCACGACGACGGCAGGCGAAGGGGCGGGCGGGAGCGCGTCTGCGAGGCCAATGTGCGCCGGCGGAGGATGGGGACGGCGGGAGGAGGCAGCAGAGACGGAGGGCACTCGAGCTCCAGCGCTGCGACAGGCACAGCTGGACAGCGGGCGCTGTTGGGCGTCGGCGAATTGGCGCGGGCACGCAGTCACTCAGTGGCCCCGTCGCGCAGTCGTCCGCTGGTCGCCGCCGGCCTAGAATGGGAGGCAGAGTCACGGCGTCGGGGAGCAATTGGCAAGCTCGCAGCACGCGCGACGGCGATTGGCCGGGCCGCCTGCAACTGGAGGGACAGAAAGCTGGGGGAGAACGGCGCGGGCGCTCAGACCAGCGATCTCCGCGGGCGCAGACCTCGCCGGGC
This sequence comes from Melanomma pulvis-pyrius CBS 109.77, assembly GCA_010093585.1. Classification (NCBI taxonomy): domain Eukaryota; kingdom Fungi; phylum Ascomycota; class Dothideomycetes; order Pleosporales; family Melanommataceae; genus Melanomma; species Melanomma pulvis-pyrius. The sequence goes on from MU002176.1 coordinate 31,517, forward strand.
TGCAGAAGACGGGGGAGCAGAGCGAGAGGGCGAGGGCAGAGAGGCAGAAGCGTTCGGGGTCGGCGCAGGAGTCAGTCGAGTGCGAGCAGTGGCGATGATGGCGAGCAGCAGCAGAGACGCCTTCATTCATCGGGCGAGCAACCCAGGGCCGGCACTCGTAATCCGTCGAACCAGCTGTTGCATGACACAGCACACCAACGCTCGCTGAGGTCCTTCGACGGTCGAGGGCATGGGTCGACGGCGCCGCTGCACCCCGGCGCCGCCTGGGACCGCCTGGGACACGCCCATTTGGCGGCGCCGGCGAGCTTCAGAACCGCATCCGCCTGGGACACGCCCGCCTGCTGTGTACTACTGTGTACTGTACATGGCCCCAACGTCGACAGGCCCCCGCGCAGGGATGAGCTCCCCTCGCGCCCCGGCACCGCAGCAGCCAGCGCGCCCGACGTGCTCCCCCAGGCGGCGGGCGTGTGCTGCGACGACGACGACGACGACGACGACGACGACGACGCCGGGGACGGGCACCGATGGGCGCCGCGACGGCTGCTCGCTGCTGGCGGCGACGTCTCCACGGCCCACTTGCACGGCCTCCAAGGTCGCGGAAGTCGGCATGGCGTGGCTGGATGCTGGAGAGCTCCACGGAGAGCTTGCACCGATACGTCTTGGCCGCGAGCAACCGCAGCAGGGCCCGCAGCCTGCAGCCAAACCTCGGCTGGTGCGCCATACAGTACCATAGCCATACCATCCATACCCATCCATACCAGGCCCATACCAAGCACCACCGCCAGGCCGTGTTCTGTGCGAGTCCTCGCTGCTGCTCCACGCCGCTGCCAACGGCCTCTGCTCGCCGTCACTATCGAGCCGCCCTCCTCGACGCGCTGGACATAGATTGACCGGCCCCAATTGGCGAGCCGCATATTAATAACGGCCCTCTCCTCGTCCCTGAGCGCGCGCTGGGGAGAGTGGCCGCCCCAGCACGACTCGGGTAATGGGACGGTTCGGCCGTTGCTTTGGCTTCCGAGATCGAGTTTCATGGCCCCCC
>MU002177.1:0-32327 GCA_010093585.1 Melanomma pulvis-pyrius CBS 109.77
GCCTCTTGGTACTTGTTCTGCCTGTAGAGTGCCTGCCCTAGCCAGTGCTTGCTATAGAGCGTGTCTACATAGTCTTGGCCAAGTGTCTTCTCCCTTCTGTAAGCTGCTTGCTGGAATTGCTTCTCAGCCTCTTGGTACCTGTTCTGCATGTAAAGTGACTCCCCTAGCCAGTGCTTGTTATAGAGCGTCTCTTCATCGTACTTCCCGAGCGTTTTCTCCCCATCCTGAACCAATTTCTGAAACTGAATCTCAGCCTCACTATACCTTCCCTGGTCAAAGAGCTTGTATCCCAACTCCCACGCTTTCTCCCTATCCCTTGCGCTAGTAAACACTCCATATTTACTAGGTAAATCCATAGTGTATCTTTATTGATATCGTTTTTGTAAACTGGTATGCATATGCAGCAGCGGAGCAGGTAAGGCCGAGACCGTGTGAGAGCGACGTGCGGTAGCGCAGCAGCTACCGAGTATTCGAAAAACCTAGGATAGAGAAAGTACGAAGAAGTGTTGGCGGCCTTAGAGGTTATCTAGGTAGGTACCGTGCTGCGAGACTGTCTGTGCTGCGCTCGACTAGGTACTTGCGTTCAAGGCTGGGCTACATGTTAGGAATCTCCGCATTGAGAGTACGCCACTAGGTTATATATACTGTACATTTGCTGTGCTAATACTTTATCCTTCTAGTTCGGTGTCGATTCTTCTCCAGATTTAATGTTTAACTTGCTGGATGTCTTCAGCTTCACCAGGCTGAATCAATTAGCGCTAACGGATCGGGCATGGAAATATGTTCTTCCGAGGTCGCTTAGCTATTTTTATTACAGCTAATTAAATGTTATCGGCAGGGGTTGCCTCAAGATACTCCTCTGGAATCGCACTGAGTACTGTATTCGACAGCACGACGTGGGTCCTTAGTCCGGGGGTAAGCGGAAGATTGACAGGTGAGGCACCCGTTGGGCGAATAGGGTCCGAAGGTATGACTTCTTGTGTTCAAGTGTTAAAAGTACTATTCACGTGGGACTGTAGAAGCGCCGACCTATTCTGCTAGAGAATAACAACAAGCCCAATTTGGATAAAGAGATCTAACTGCTAATTTGCTATGTTGAATTAACTACAAGGATAGAAATACAAAGGGAATCTATCTAACTTACGTATTAGTCCTCGCTATTATGCTCTGTGCTCTGTGTTTGTCGGGCACCAGAGAGCAGAGCGCTTATTCCGTAGTAGTACCCTCTCCGTATCCCAAGTAACGTGACTCTGGAGGTCCCACCATCATGATGCGGACTCATCCCTTCCGTCCGACATCATTTCAAGAACCTTGCCTTTGGTCGACATGCGATTTAGCGCATGAATCCAATTCATTCTTTATACCTCGATCCGGGCGTCTTTCAAAGTTTCTAGAATTGCTTCACGAACTCATGGGGGGCGTTGCCATAGGTATCAAGGCGAACCCAGAAATATCAGCTATTGTAGTTGGCTCGGTCTGGACTTTCATTGATCTTGCTTTGATGGATGTGGACGTCGCTAAGAGCTTGCATACGCCAGCATTGGGAGACTTTTGATGCCGAGTTTGTATCTATCAAAGAAGACATGCAGCACTATCTCGATGTTCTATTGCACTCTGTCCAAGCACTGACGGTTGTTTTGATGCTTTTAGAAAGGCTTAAAGGGAGCGACAGCGCAAATAGGACCGTGGGTGCATATGTTACGCAGGTATTTTGTTAATTTTAGTTTAGGGAAAGAAAAGTCAGCATTCCTTCATTGGGTTTCAAGGATCGACTTCAGGAAGCTCCATCAGGACACGTACACAAAGAAAGAAGCACGAACAGACATGTAATTGGGTTATCAATGAAACAAGGTATCGGCAGTGGTTTGATAGCCCTATCTCATCTCTTTATGGTGCTTCGGAAAACGTAAGTAGGACCGTATTGTCCAGATACTGAAATTTTCTAACCATCTGTAGCTGGAATTGGCAGATCAGTACTCACATAAGTAGATATATGCCCAAGCCCTATCCTAATCATCGCCCTTATCCGAAAACAAGATCGAATGTCCGGAACATATCACTTCCGAAAGTAGTCTACGAGGGGCACTGCCATCTACTTTACCTACTACAAATATCGGGACACACAGTTGGGAGATATTTCTCAAATCATAGCCGCTCTGTTAAAGCAGTTATGTCGGGAAAGGGATAGTATACCCTCAAGCCTGGTCAGGCTCAAGTATGACGGTCTTCATCCATCTTCAATTAGTACACAAGAAAGGTTTATTTCTTTCATCGAACAGCTATCCCAAGTAATTGTCGTGTTCGATGCTTGGATGGGTTTCTAGAGCAAGAACGAAAGGACATTATTGGATTCAGTACTGACATAGCCACTCGCATGCTGCATCAAAGTATTCGCCACTAGTCGAAGGGAAACGGACATTGCCAAAGCCTTCGGAAGACAAGCGTATTTTTTGTAACTCCTTTGTATACAGCATACAAGGCCATACTCTTCAACGTAAACTGGGAAGGCATAACCCCTTTCAACCTCCATCTACAAAGATTTGGCTTCCTGGGCTGGCAAAGAGCACGTTCTTCGCAAGCAAGCATACACACTTTCAAGGCCAAACAAGGAAAAAGAAACAATTCCCCCTTGGATCATAATATTATTCACTAAGCCACATACGCCTTAACCCTCAGTAAAAAGACCACGCACACTAGTAGATTCGATCAACTACTCACTCAATCCCAGCACAGGGCCCAGAGCATCACCGCACCTCGACGCAGACCTCCTGTCCACCTACCCCCCGGCCTCAATCTGCACCCTCACCCCCTCCGTACTCAGCACCGCCTCCCCCTCAGTAAAATCCCACCCCTCCAACCCCCCACCCCCTCTTCCCTCCAGCCCCGCAACAACATCCCCCTAAATCCCAAAGCCGCGAAACCTCTCCCCGAAAAAACCCCCAACCACCCTCCCCCACCTCGCAAAAAGCCCCGCAACAAAGCGTCTAAACTTCGCGCCGGCAGCATTAACCGCAGCACCACCGTCCACACAAACATACACATACCGCACGACCTCCACATCGACCCCCGCGTCAGGAGCCGCAGAAAGCAGCGCGACGCACAGCCGCAGCACGCCGTTCGTCAGGGGTCCCGGCGCCCAGCGCGCGGAGCGCGAGCTAGAGGTCGATGAGGAGGCCGAGACCCGGGGTGGTGGCGGTGAAGGACGGGGGGTGGGCGCTCGTAGAGCCAGGTGGCGAGCTGGAGGACGGTCTGGGGGGTGACGGTTGGGATGTGGAGGGGGGAGTTGGGGGCGCGTCTGGTTTCGCGGCGGCGGAAGAGGGGGGAGGCGAGGGCGAGGAGGGGGGTGTGAAGGGAGATTTTGGCGCGGGAGGGGCCGACGAGGAAGGTGGTTGGGGGTCTGGTGTGGGTTCTGTTGGGGTTGGGGGGAGCTCACTGCATGTGGTGGTATTTTGTGTATGGGAATGAGGGCGGCATTGTGCTGCGCGGCGATTCCTTTTCCATTCAAGGGGCTGGTTGGTGGGTGGTTAGTCTTGTCTTGTCTTGTAGTGGTATGTGTGTGTGGAAGTGTGGAGTTGGAGAAGTAGTGCCGCAGTGGTTGGTTTTTGGACGTTCTGGAAAAGTAGTGTCGTGGCGATGGAGAAGGCCCTTTTTCGGAAGTGAAGATATAGCTTCAAAGTTGCTTCAAAAGCGGAGCCTGATGGTGCCAAGGGCAGCTATTAAAGCGGTGGTGGTGTGACAGTGATGAAAAGGCGGTTTCGTGACAAGAGTCCTGGCTGTGAATAGTCCGGTCGCGTGCTATTATAAAACCGATCAATAATGTCTGTTGAATGTACGAATCACGTACAATTGGATATATATTGCTGCGGCATACTATTGTATTAATAAAGGCATCCTATTGTGTCAATCAGGTGATTGAAACATACAGCGATATTCAGACATAGTAAGAGAGCTTACACCCGCCTTCCAACGCCTGTTTTGCTCACAATAGAAGCGTACCTATTACGAACTAGGCATAAGAGTCAAATATCAAATCATCATTCAATACAGAAGCATACCGTACTACAGCACTATGACATAACAGGCCACCAACAACATCACTCAAGGAACAGGTTTAGTGGAAGCGATATATCTGACACGCATAGATAGAAGGTGGACTTAGAGGAGGAGAGTATATTGTAGTTGGCTACCAGAGCTTTATTGCACGCCAACCTTACCTTCTGCGTAGACCAAGGCTGATCCAGCGCGGCAGCAAGATATGACCTAAGGAATCCCATAAAGAAAACGTAGATGCCCCGTCATTATGATATAGGCCCGCGAAGGCCGTCATGTTTCTGTGTATATGTAGCGAAGCTACAACTATAGCATCGCTTTTTCTCGCCCAATCCTAAAGGCAATGAAGCCGGAAAAGGATCCAACCCATAAAAGGAAGAAGGCAGCAGGAGCAAAGCATGTAAATAAAATCCCAGCCGCAAATATTACCAGCAGCGGAAGCGCTACTCAGAAGCGCTAAGAAGAGGGGTATTAACAAGAGCAAACAATCAAATCAACCAAGGTTCATCACGTGAGAGTAGTCTCACGTGGGGGCGGCGCCATAAATAGACACCGCTGGGTCACATAGGACCGTACCGAGAGAAGAGAACTCGAAAACAAACCAACGCCAATGCAGGGACTTGAATGTCAATTTTGTGAGAAAGGAGATGTGAGATGGTTGGGGTATCATGAACGTGCAATGAGATGCGGGTGCTGCGTACGCTTGTGACGCAACAGGTTGTCACGACGCGAGAAGCCGTCGACGTTGTTGCAGCCGGCAACGGGGCAGTACAGCATGCCCTGCGGCGACGAGGACTGGTCGTGTGTCCGCTCATGACGGTTGCGGTCTTTTGGGTAGAGGAAGCCCTCTTTGCAGACCAGGCACTTGTGAGGCCGCTCGGAACGATCCATATGAGTCTTCTGATGACGTCTGTGGGTATGAATGAGCATAGGCGGCGACGACGACAGACATGAGCGAGAACTTACCTTAGATCGCACGACCGGTCGAACGCCTTCTCGCATCCTTCGTGCGGGCAAAGAAAACCACCCGGCCGCGGTGCCTGCCGTCGCGGGAGTTGCCTTGAGCCCACCTGCGCTAGCCGGTCCCCAACTGTGTATGTGCCCTCGACGTGGACCTGGATGGTGCTGGACTGCATAATGGTGGCATTCCCGTTGAACTCGCGCGTAATGTCATCGAGAAGCGGCGGCCGACTCTCAAAGTATGTAGGCGGCAGCGCTTCTTCCATCTCGTAGTCTGACAGGACCTCCAGGCCCGGCACCGCGTCTTGCGGCCACGCGGGGTGCTTGAGGAAGGTATCTGGCGTGAAGGTCGGGGCCCGCAGTGGCTGGTTCGACTGTAGGCGGAGTCAGGAGTGCGAAGAGTCATCGTGGTGGGCTCAACATACCATGGAATGTGCGCAGTAGTCGATCGACAAGCAGCAGAGCTCGCAGATGGCGTCGAGCATGCCGTCTGGATCGGGATAAAACGACCCCATTGGGGCGGCAGACAGAGAAGGGTCCATGTTAGGACTCGTCGCTGCTGCTTGCCCAAGCAAAAGTGTGAGAAGTAGCGCAAGCACGAGCAGTGAGGACATACTACGGTGCGTATTGTTGGTGCCTAAGGACGCTCTGGGGGTCGGCGACAGACAGGATGGAAACTGGGTGCAGGTCAGAAGTGTAGCGGGAATGCGTATTCGAGGTCGAGTCAGAGGTGGGCGGCGTTGCTGAGGGCAGGCGGTGGTGTCTCAGAAAAAGATATGAAGACGTCGTAGGGTGTTGGCGTACCAGATGATGGGGTAGCCGTGGTGCTGAGCGGGCGGCCGCCTACACTGCACGTGTGTGGCTGAGCGCGCTCGAAGAGCCTCCTCGAGCCATCCATTGAGGTGACGGTTCCTGTTGCTGTAAATTAGTCCATTGCGAGAGTTAGCAGTGGTGATAAAGTGTCTCCCCCAAGGCTGTGAGGGATGAAAGAGCGGTGGGAGGCCGAGTGACAGCCGTTCGGGGAAGCGCATCATCCAAGGGGGCGCCATCCTTGACGATCCAGCCAATCTCTTTGGGCAGACAAAGAGGGGAATTTGCCGCGTAACATCTCGTGACCAGTCCAGCACAACTTGAAGTTTCTCAACAGTCAGTGTGATTTCACGTTGTTCGTATACCTCATCTCAAGCAGGCTGAGTTGAATCATCGTTGAGTCGAATCTGTGGAGGAACGACCCCACGTGCTCAGGCGTCAACGTGTCCACGCGAAATCGGCTTGGCGGAGAACTCAAACCTCCCAGCTCATTTCTTCGTAGAGACCTGCCGTATGATCTGTTTTGAAGTACATCGACCGTCCCTCGCACTCGTCCTGTGCAGTTCGAGCTGTGGCCGGCCGCTTTTGCTTCAGATTCGATCGATAGCTCAGGCAGGCAGGCAGGCAGGCAGGCAGGCAGGCAGGGGCCAGAAACAACCAAACACAAAAACAAGACAACAAGTCGAGAAGCCTCAAGCAACGAGCACTTCAACAAAAATGGAATCCATCCGCTTCCCAGAACGGGCAGACAGCAAGCCTATATACACGACCCCCAACCTCCCTCAGCCGCCCGCCCGCCCGCGGCACAGAGTCCGACGTCAGGCAAGGCAACCGTTTCAGCCCTAAGCACAATCCGGATCAAAGAGCCAGTAAGTGCAATTAATAGCCGCCTTTATGAATCACATAGCACAACCACCCAACAGAACGGGAGGCCTCCCCGACCGGACGAGGCTTCCAGCATGGCGCCGAGCCAATCAAGCCCTCGCCACGGGCGAACCAGCCCTGGTGGCCTCATAGGCCGCCATTACCTTGGGGGCTGCCCTGCGTCCGAATCCGGTATATCACGGTCATCATCGCATTCTGCTCGAGGGATACGCTGCCTTGTTTCTCGTTTTGATGAGTCCGATGGCTGCCATGGTTGGGGGCCTGGTGCCCGCCAACGGGCATGACCCCACCTAGCCCTGACACGAGACATACCATCCTCCACCTCAGCCTCAGGAAGAGGGGGAACAGGGCGAGCCGTAGAAGACTCGGAAGATGCTGACGCTAATATTAATGCACGAGACCTCTTGCATTAGGCAGAGAGAGAAAAGTTGGGTAAGTTCTCGGTTTGGAGAAGTGGATGAAATGGAAAGGGGGTCGAAGGAGAGAAGTCCATTACAAGCCATAATAAGTACATCGAGTGGCGCTATATATCCCCTGTCGCCATCCTCCCATCCATCCATATATGTTCATACAACCCTATAAACCAATCACATAGAGAACCCAAACGAAAAACCGACTCCCCTAATACCTAGCACCTATATACCACCCCTACCCCAAAAGTTCACCAGCAACCCCCAGCGCATAGCACCCCGCGCCCGCCACAATCGCAGTCTTCAGCACGCCTGCCCCAGTCCCCCTTCTTCTCAACCTATTAAATTTCTTCACTTCCCTCTGATAAGCTTGCTCGTTATGCTTCTCGATGTCCTTCCACGACCTAGGGTCCAACCTGTGCTTACCTTCCAGCGGCACCCACTCCCCATCCAGGTCATTTTTGGTAGTAGCCTGTTCATTCAACTGCCCGACGGTTGCTCCATCGCCGACATACCCGGTGGGACTTAGTCGAACCGTGTCATCTACAGGACTCATACCGCCTTGCGACTGACTTGTTTCTGACGAGGTCTTGAAGGTGAGCACCTCAGTTTGGATTTGCGGTCCCTCACTACTCTCGCACAGCACCAGCATATCACTCTTAGTGTTCAGGACATCGAAGCCAGCGGGAATATGCGGGAGGAATTTCCCGGGATGGTCGAGAACCGCGATCGCCTCTAGAAGTGGTACTGTCTGTTTGTCGGCTTGTGGAGAAGCGGTGGTAGTTGTGATAGAAAGCTCGTCAGTTGAAGGATTATATGCAAGGATCTTGTATGTTGTTGGTGGAGATTCTCGTGTAGTCTCTGGAACATGGCTAGCTAGCGATATATATGGACTAGGAGCAGGACCCCTCTCCGTAGATGCTAGCTTTGTTGTCTCGGCATTTTGTGGGCGAGTTTCCTTCTGGGCTCCGATCGCGGATTGATCTAAAGAGTTTCCCTTTATGACTGTTGGTTTTGTTGTCGAGTTACTCTTAGCAGACGGAATCTCGTCAGCATCAACAGCAGGTGCAGTAGATTGTTCGACAGAGGGCGACGATGCAGTGGACAGCCCTTCCTCCTTTTTCTCTACCTCTCCTTGTCGATGATCCACCGTGATCGGGCCATAAACATCCTCATACGCCTTCCTCACCTCCTTCACAAGTCCTTGATCTTTCAGTCGCTCCTCTCTCCTCTTCGCAATTTCAACCACATTATTTTCCTTCTTTTCCGCTGCAACCTCGGCATCTTTGCCCAAGCTTCCAAGTTGCAGTCCAAAGGGCCGGAAAAGGCTGTGCGCTAGCGGCTTTGGTTCATCGAGAGACTGTTTTGGGGCGGCAGGTTCGGACGCGCGATTATATCCATCGTCAGAAAGACCTCGCATGGCGGATTTTTGGGCTAGGATTTCCTCATCCAGCTTTTCACCGGCGGCTAAGATCTTTCTAGCGAACGAAGAAGGCGTAGTCTCTTCAGAAATAGCTGGTGCTTCAGCGATCCGATCCTGATGACGAGGAGAACAAGCAACTTCATCCTCACCTCTAACACTAACACCGAAACGAAGCATGACACGTTCGACAATCTTGAGAAGACTGTTCTGCAAATCGTACATCGCCCGAAGATGGTAAACCAATACCCCTTGAAGAGGTTCCCTACCATCTAATCCCGCAAGACGAGCGGAAGGCGTCATGAGGCTCCGCCACATCATCCGCGTCGATTGGGTATTCTCCTTCAGTACCTCTTCTGCGACTCTCAGTCGTTCCTGGATGTCTGCCGATAGCTTGATATTCGTCATTGAGTCGATAGCCTTGTATGCCTCTTCAATTTGTTTTCTCATCATCGAGTGGTAGTTGACAAGCCTAAGGCTTTTGGTAACGTCCTCGTATTTCTTTTGCTCCTCCGTCTTAGGACCACTGTGCCGATAACGGGAAAGTGAAACGACTGAGCCAATGGCCCGGCTTTCAAAGTCATTCAGCCCTTTCAAAAGACCTTTAGTACCAGGTATATCATTCTCGAGATCTTGGCTTATCTGCTTCATAGTACTTCGATTTTGGCGAAGACTCTGGACAATTCCTCCAAGCATGGGTGCTTTTGGTCTCTTAGTCTGTGTCGGGGCCCCACTGGCCGAAACAGGATCAGACCAGAGATATCGTGTGAGGACGTCTCCTCCGTCATGGATCATTTTGGTTAGACGATCGAGGCTGGTCTCTAACAAGGATTCAGAGCCCGTGGTGTCTTGTGGGCCAGACTTGGCTTCCATTTTGGCTTTTAGCTCTCTCTCCATTCGACGTATATGCTTATCGTTCACAATCTTGGATTCAATAATTGGATCAAGTCCCAACTCTTTCGAATGCATTTTCTTGAAGTCCTTCTCCAATTGATCCCTAGGTTTGCCCATCTCTTCTCCTGCGTTCTTCTTAGCGCCCATCGACGCTCTAATATCGGCAGCGCTGAGGAAGTCGATGTCATCCTTGGGAAGCTGACCCAAAATATCCGACGTCGACCTGGTTAATATAGGATTCGTGGAGCTCTTGTTGCTAGTTTTGTCAGGCGCTGTTTCGTCCGGCTGAGTGCGACTTTCTTCCTGCGCTACGGCCTTCAATGTAGTATTATGTGACACGATATCCTCCGTTAACTGCTTCTGATCAGACATAGCCGGCCAGAACCTCTCTCCTGGTACTGCAGTTTGTGTGTCCATAAGATTACCAGTCTCTGCATCATGTTTGTTCTCTAGACCAGCGTCCGACGATGCAGGTATGACTTCTCGGTCGAGTCGTGTTCCAGGTTGAGAAGAGGGTGAGTCAATGTCATGAGCAGTCGCTTTATCAGGCGCGAGCTCTTGATTGATGTTCGAAGACATCGTAACCCTTGTCCTTGGTGTGAATGATCCAGGCACTGCTCTTCTATCCAACACAGTCTGCATCCACTCCTTGCTATTACCACCTTCTTTTGTGCTTATGGATGCCTTGCCCTTTGTCTTTTGTGCCGAGGATGACTCGTTCAGAAACTCGGATATGAAATCTCTCTCTCTTGCCACTGCTTCCTTACTTGCCGATGCCTCTTTCCTTGTTGTTGCCTCCTTCCTTGCCGCTTCATCTTTCTCCTCCCGCGCAGCCTGTTTAATCTTCTCGAACTCATCCCAATCTTTGGGGTCAACCTGTTTGCAAATATCGGCGAACTCCTCTGCGCTTACTCCAAAGCTGTATGTCTGCCCGGTCATGATAACGGGCTTCACCCTATAGAAGTCACCCCCAGCTGATATGGATTCTTCGCGTTCGCGGGGCCGTCGTGGATCAGAAGGCGAAGCCACACCAGCCGAACTCTCGGAGCGCCCAAGCTTGAACGGTCCGAACGAAGGCTCTGGCTTTGTAGGCGTATCATCGTTGGACATATTGACCTTCCTCGGATATGTTCTATTATTGGCCTCCTTCGGGGAGGGCTCCGTGTGTGTATCGTATTTAGATTTCTCACGTATCTCGTTAAGGTTCGACGAGCCGGCTATGCACAAGTCAGTGGCTCCTCGCCTATCGTAGAGAGGTAAATGTTATACGTACCCTTCTTCTCTCTCTCCTTAATCCCTCCCTCCCTATCTATCCACCCCAATCCCATCTCCATCCAACCCCTCCCGAACCCCAAGCCCCTCAACCTCTCCTCACTTCGTCCAAACAGCACCTTATACGGATCTTCCAGCAACCTCCTCTCCAATTCCTTCTTCCATTTCCGATACTCCAGGCTTGGATGTTGCCACCTTTCCTCATCTCTGGGATCTTTATGCTGCTGCTGAGCGGCGGTGGGCTGCGATCTCGAGAAAGGGCGGGAGCGGTTTAGGGCGGACTCGCTGTTGCGGAGTACCGTGTCGTTATCGCGGAGGATGCGGCGGGGGAGGAGGGAGCGCGGCCAGAGAGTAGGGTCGCGGCGCCACCACATGGTGATTGAGGATCAAAGCTTTGGTGTCGTGGGAGTGTGTGGCGTTGATGTTGAGCTGTCAGTCGATTGTTCGGCGGAAACTGATGCCTGACGCGGCGACCGGATAGCCCGGGAGGTGTGATTTACATCAATAGAAGATGTTTGTGAGACACTTGCTGTATGATGAGCGAGTCGGTGCTAATGTTGATCTCGATATCGAGAGCCTAGCTAGGTGGTCGTGGGAATGGATAGATGGAATGGTCGTGGGTAGGCTGAATGGCAAGTCTCCGATCCACGGAGGAAATGTAATCAATCTAGTTGCCTAATACGTCCAGGCCTCATATGTTCCTTCTATTTAGATTCTCAGCTGTTCAAGGCTTCAGACACACGTAGTAATCGCCCTCGACTTCGGATACGCGTCCACGTCAAGCTCACCAACAGCTATCGAACCCCAGATCTAGAGCATCTGGATCGAATCGGTGTTGGATGTATCTCGACCTTGCCAAAGAGGTATAATATATTGACAACAGTTGTTAAAGGGAAGGAGATGTGAGATGGAAGGGCGATGCTGAAGTCGAGCTCGGCCATCTATCGCCGCCTTGAGTGATGGTAACCCCGCGTCCCCGCCTAGCTCCGCGTCCGTGTGTCAGTGGCGGGGTAGCTCCCTCCTGACCACATCGAGCTTCATAATAACCACAATACGATTTTATCAAATTGTATTTGGGCGAGCAGATAATCGTATTGGTATGCCTATATAATCTTGGCCTCCAATAATAAGAAAAGCTACCAAGGTTGTGGTGCTGTTTCTTCCTCCGGTCGATGGCCCCATCCAAATCTGCATTCACAGTGAGACTGATCGATTTCAAGACCATCTCGTTTTGAAATGATGAATCACCTGTGACACGAATTCGTAATCATTGGAGAAGTATACCCATAATCGGTATCTATCTGAAGGGGGGTGTGCAAGCATCGAATCCACACAACTTTGACTCGCTCCACCCAATGCCCCATCCATATCAACCAGCCATGCAATGCCCAAATCCCACTGAGAACAACCACTCGCTAACCACACCACTCCATCACCATCCATCCATGCACATGTCGGTCTTGCTTCGTATTTCTATGTACTACTACATAACTCCTCCAATGCTCGAAAAAGAGGGTTGGGGTAAGGTGGACACCAATCACTCCAGTGTAAGACATTACACGTCCGTCTCGATCCCATTGTAACATTGGTTATATCCATCCAGTTGACATCCCAAAACTAACACCATATACGAATGATAAAGGTGCCACGGGTGGAGATGGGATTTAGCCAGAGAACCTGAATCGAGACGCTTCGAGTCGGCCGAGGCCTTCGCGAGGAGCAACATTTCTCCGGCGGTACGACGTTGTGAAGTCCTGGAGAATTGTGCGTATCATGCGGATGTCGCCTGTCTGTATCCGTTGTCGAATATTGTTGAGGAACCTCTCAGACTCCTGTGGCGTGATTGATCCAGCTGGCAACATGGTGACTGTATTTTGAACCCATACTGATACCTGATCTGGCATGAGCTCGAACAGGTCGAGAAGAACACCCGAGGCATCAGCAAAACATCCCTCCGGAAAGCTATACATCATGCCCGTCATAATGCGCTGCACTAGTTGCACACCGGCAACCACGACTAGTTGTTTAACGCGGACTTGGATATGTTCGGGGACTTCGTGGCGGCTGTTGTCAAAGCTGGACGAGGGCGAGGAGTTGCGACCATAACCGAGAAGATCACGGAGGAAGTGGAGAGTTGCAATAATTGGCTCTTCCTTCAGCAGGGTGAGAGAGCTACAGGCGGCAAGTAGGACCGTGTCCATGAGTGGTGACATGATTGATTCCGATGGCGCGTATAGGACCATGTCGGCGGCAAGGCGAAAGAAATCTTCGATGACTATGAACAAATTAGACAACTGCTTTTAAAGGGTTAAGGAGAAACGTACGGTCAGGGAGTTGCTCTGGTGGCAAATCGTTCAATACTCTCAGGAATGTCCTCGCTTGTTGCTCGTAGAATTGGAAGACAGAATTTGCCAAACTGGGATCGACTTCATCCACTCCCTGGGAGAACTCGCGGACAATGGAGGCGGTTGCCCAGAGAAAGCAACCTTGTCGAGATGTCTCAAACCCTGCAGTGAGTTTGTTGGCGAGCTCTGGAAGGAGAGGCTGCATCGCGGTTCGGTACGATAGTATCATGTACCTCCAGCAGCGACACACTCGCTCGAGAATCGGTATACTGTCCTTGAAGTGTGATATGATGCCCGCAAGCACAGGGAAGATCTCTTGACAATATTTGACCACTGGGTGCTCTTGGCCAGGGCCAACTTGTGGTTTCACCAGCTCGAAGAAGACTGTCAACAGGTTGATCTTATCTATAAGTTGGTTAGTCAAGTTGAGGTGAATAAGGAGTTAATGTAGGGAGAATGACCAGCAAGAAGTTTTAGCTCAGGCTCTTCCTTAGCTTGGCTCGCAATGTTCACTAAGCTTTGCATTACAGGATCGCAATACATCTTGAGGATAGGATAGACCTGTTCGACAGGAACTCTGGCGAGAACGGAAGCCACACCCTCCGTGATCTCTTCCTGGCTGCTGATGGGTAGGGCGTCTAAGTGGGTCGCATAGAACTGCTGCAACTGGACCGTGAACCCAACGAGCAAGCTCGCGCAGTCATTGCAGAAGAACTTGAAGGATAAGGCGGCTGCTCGAATAACGTCTTTGGTCGAGTGCTTGAAGGCACTCATGATAAAGTCGAGTTGAGGTTGCAGCGTCTCCGGATGCTGAGCAGTCCATTCGGTATATCTCCCTAGAGCCATGACAGCTTGAAATCGGACTTTGTTGTGATCCGGAATGGCGACAATCAGCGGGATGAGGCGAGGGAGCATGGTGTTCTCGTCTGGTGGCACCATTCGTCCCATTGCTCGCACGGCAAACAGAGGAGCTTCAAGTCTCTGCCATTGAGGGACGTGGTTTGCGACTGCCTGCACCCCGAAAGTCTGCACCCATGCCTGAATGAGGTCGTATGGCTTCTTGAGACATTCGGCCACGCCCATGACTTCGCAACAATCCTTAAGCACGTCACCCATTTGATGGCGGAATTCTCGGAACTTCTCCTCGAGTTCACGGTCACCCTCGAAAAGGTCCTTCTCATCGCCGCTTTCTGGTATCGGGTACTGGAGGTGGCCAATCATGATATCGACGAGCTTTGCATATACGTCCATGCATTGCAATCTCGCTTGGTTGTACTTCTCGAGGGTGAGGTACTGCTTAAGATCGTACCAGAACTTGAATGTGTGGGATATCGCGTCTCGCTCCTTGTCAAGTGCTGCGGTCTCGAGGACGGCTTCGACGAGGTCCCTAAACTCGGTAGGCAGTCGTGCGATCAGCAGAACCCATGATTCTCCAGCTTCGGCAAAGACCTTGGCAATTCCCCTGTACTTTTCCGCGTCCTCTTCCTGGGCGGCTTCGGCAATTTTAGGGCGAAGAGCAATCACCTGCGGATAAAGGGAGAGGATTGTTTGCATGGTCTCGTCTACATCCTTGGTTTCGGCAATGAGTGTGCACATGCACTCAACGGCGGCATCGAATGGTTCTGACGCAGAGAGTGCATCAACGATGACCTTGAGCAAGGGGGAGTTGATAATGTCATCCAACGGGATCTCGCGCATCCAGGAGGTGATACAGTTCAACAGTTGCGGGTTTTGGGCGGCAGCCGCTGCATTTGTTAGCTGCGACTTGGAAAGGGAGCAGGGTAACATACGTGATGACTGGGCATATTGTATGAGAAGGGCGAGTGCTTGCTGGGCATTCTCCTCGATCAACTCGCAGGTCCTTATTGTCAACTCGGATTCCTGGCAACACGATGCATTAGATTCTATCTCTGATACTACTTGGCGGTACCGCAGGGAGGTGCCGGTAAGCTGTGATGGATTGTTTTTCGACCGAACGTACTGTGAGGTTGATTTTTCGTCCATGTGTGACTTCTTCCGGGAGGACGCGGAGGAAGTCGAGAACGCAAGGCAGCGTGGACGGGTTGGATCCGAGCGTGGAGACTATGAGAGACAGCACGTCCTTCCATTCCGTCATCTGGATGGCCAGGTTTGCCAGACAAACGCAGAGCTGCAATCTAATAGGCTTAGGCCCGGCATGGAAGGTAGCCAGATTCCTCATGATGGAGTCTCGTAGGTTGGGGAGCGATTCGCGGGGTACTTGGTGGAGATCATATACGATCTAGGCGCATTAGCAGGGGAGGCAGCACCGTGGACAGAGACGTACCTTTCCCTTCAGTGTGGTCGCAGCAAACAGCTTGGCTGCCGCATCCACGCTGTTGGACTCGAGCATAGCGAGTGTAGCCGTCCATGCCTCTTCCTGTTGCTTGGTTAGCGTAGCCTCTGGGAGTGGGTGCGATTGGGCTCCTCAGACCGACTTCTGGAACTGCTCCAGGTAAAGATGAGCTTGTTCCTTCTGCGCACGATCCGCCCCCGACTGCATGGTGTTGTGGGCGGCCAGCACGGGCGCGAAGACGAGCTGCACTCCGTTGGCGGCCATGGTGGGCAGTCGACTGTCGGCACGGGCAGTGAGGGAAGCGGACGTCGCTTGGAGGGGGGCGACTGGTGGGGCGCGGTTTAGGAAGCGCTCATGAAGCGGGGCCTTTGTTACTGCGCGGGCGAGGAGCACTGGCGGCGACGGGGAAAATGGGCGCGGGCCAGGAGTTGCAGGTGCAGGTCGACGGCGTTTGTTTGGCGGCGACGAGAAGTTGCGTTGCTAGACAAAGTCAGGTCGGCCCTCCCCGCCGTCGGCCTTGGCGCGACCAGTCTTGGCGCGTCGCTTGTCACCGCCTTTGAAATTCCGCGCTGGGATCTCGTCCAGCTCACCACCACCACCACCACTGCCACCACCACTACCACCACCACGAGCACACTCCACCCTCGACGACTACCCCTCTGTGACGCGCCTCGTCTCGAAGCAGTCTATCCTCAAAACAAAAGGTAGGCGCAAGCTCGACTCTCCCGCTGTTCCCTTGTTCGTGGCGGTGGCTGCCAACCCCGTCACCCTCACCTTCGTAGCTTCCTTAGTTGTCTCTCACGGCTCTGCCTCCCCAACAGATATCTTGCCGCCGGACCCCATCCCAGGGACCACTTTCTACACTTGCTAAAGCTAACCTAATAGTACTCGCCAAGATGACCGGACGCGGAGGTGAGTGCGCCCAAACCGAAGCTTCAATTGCATGCTAATCCGCTCTTCCAGGCCGCGGCGGTGGAAAAGGTGCGACTCCACCTCGAGTGGCAGCAATCGCGCACTCCCAATACTAATTCTGGCGCAGTTCTCCTTCCTCCGATCAACTTCATCTTCAAGCTACTACAGGCGCGGGCCAGCGTATCGATATGGCTGGTCGAGAGCCTGGGCATGCGCATTGAGGGCAAGCTGAGGGTATGGTCACAACGCTGTTGCCAGGGCTTTTCGTTGTTAACTGGCGCAAAGGGGTTCGACGAATTCATGAACCTTGTCATCGACGATGCCTCGGAGGTCACGCTCGCAAAGAAGGACAAGCCTGAAAGCCGCCGAAGGCTTGGTGGGTGCTCTCGATCCAACACGCCATCTATATGCTAACATTCCGCCAGGCCAAATCCTCCTCAAGGGCGACAATATCGCTCTGATCCAGTCGATCAATTAACGCACAGCCCGAACTCGCCACCGTCTCCGTTTTCGCGACAAAGCTGCTAGAATCGGGCCAAAGATGTCGAAGGTTGATGTTGGTACTCGGGTCCATCTGGATATGGTGTTTTACGTGGTGGACGATCTATGTTTGGGCTCGGCGCAGTTCGCCATCACCAAGGACGAGGGCGTTCAGGCGGTAATCCGAAGCGTCCATCGGGACAGACTCATCTGGCGATAGGAACTGCTCAGTCAGTGAGAGGCCGACTCGACACGGTTAGCATACCCAACCCAAACCAAGAAATACACAATTTCTTACCACAAAAAGGCATGCGGGACGACCTAGAGCACCGCTGTAGAAAGTAGTCATAGAATCCTTTGCCGTGACCCAGTCTCCCAAAACTCGAATCGAATGCCATGCCAGGCATGATGATCAGGTCCAGGCCAGCGTCTGCCGCTGTCTCTTCCTGCGCGTCTCCCTGCGTGATGCCGGTTCCGCCAAATGCATTCGCACGTGATGAGATTGACTCGGCGCCAGGGGTTGGGATGCCCCAGCTGTCCGGCTGCAATGATTCGAAGTCGCTAGTCGACTTCAGCTCAAGCATGTCCATGATTGACTTTGGCTGGCCCTCTGTCGGGGCAGTGAGCTTATATGTATACGGAATGAAGACCGTCTTCCCTTGCTGTAGCGCATCGCGTACAATTGAAGACGTGGAGATCTCCCCCGATGGCATGGACAGGTAGACGCTGATGCGCTTGGCGGCCTTGTACTCTGGCATTGAGAGCAGCGTTCTGGTAGCATTGGAGGCTAATATGGTTAATTCACACTGCACAAACTCCACACACGTGCGAAGAAGCCACGAAGAAGACATTCGAAGACATTCGAGGGTCCTATGGGGTGCTCACTTTGCAATGCGATGGCCGCTTCAGGGAAATCGGAGAGGATGGTCCTGATTCTCTTCCGCAGATCTTTCTTCACTGCCGTGATCGAAGCCGCCATGGGGGTGTTCCAGAATGGGGACGGATGGTGCAGATAGAGTGAAAAGAAAGAGAGTCTTCTTGGCGTGAGTCGCATGTATCGATAGTGACAAAGCTGACTGTGATCCTCCCGTAAACGGTGGTGACGATGTCGGGCTGTGGCGGGCGATCCATCTGCCACTAGCCGCCGCAACCCTGCAGGTGCATTCCTGTCTCGCCTCCTTGCCAAACTTGGCCGCGCCTCCAACAAGAACAACTCGCGCTCCCCCACACGTCACCCACGGCGCACACACGACACTCCCGTATTTCCGCCTTCTTCACGCACACGCACATCCGAGCAGCTTCGCAACATGGTGTCGTCAATAGCGCTGCTCGTCTGCGCAGGCCTCGCCGCCGCGCAGACGTTCCCAGCCGACCTCGTCGGAACTTGGTCGTCCAAGTCGAATTCCACGCTCACCGGCTCGGTATGTCTCGATTCTTAGAGTGTATACACATGACTAATGCCGAGTCAGGGCTTCTACGACCCGGTCAACGAAAAGTTCACAGAGCCCGCGCATACCGGCATATCGTACTCCTTCACCGCAGACGGCCACTACGAGGAAGCCTACTACCGCGCAATCGCCAATCGTACGTCTCCTCCCACCACGAAATACAATGCGATACATTGGTGGCATGAGGATATCTGTGGACCTCAGCGTGCTAACGCAACCGTGCAGCCCAGAACCCCAAATGTCCCCAGGGAATAATGCAATGGCAGCACGGCAGCTTCACGAAAGAAGCCAACGGCTCGCTCGTCATGGCCCCGATAGCCGTCGACGGCCGCCAGCTATACTCGGACCCTTGCGCATACAAGAGTGCCATTTTCACGCGGTATAACGCCTCTGAGATGTTCAAGGTCAGGAACCCTTGTTCCACCGCTCCTCCTCCTGTCGGCACATGACGCAGAACAAAACATTAACATAATCCTACAGCGCTACGAAGTCCTCACAGACGGCTACCGCCAGATCACGCGCCTAAATCTCTACAAATTCGACGGCTCGCCCCTCATCCCCCTCTACCTCGCCATGTCCCCGCCCCAAATGCTGCCCACCACCACACTCAACCCTCTCACAACCTCGACGCCCGGAGGCGCGAAAGCGACATCCAAAGTCCGACGCTCGGAATTGCCACTCAACCACAATGTCTTTGAAAAGCGAACCCCGCAGATGCAGCGCGCAGACAACGTGTGGTGGTTTGGCGTGTTTCTGACGACGAGCGGCGGTGTGCTATATTTCTTGTATTAGCCGCGGATAGATGGATGGTACAAGGGTTGGATTATTTGCGATACGGCAACGAGGATCTGGGAGAACCGGCGCACGGGCTTTGGGCTTGCTTACGAGGAGGACTCGCAGACTTTAGATTTACACGACAGGCATTCTATTGAGAAAGATACGTCCGAGGTTATCTGTATTGGCGTCAGCGGCATCATGGGGTTCATCGTTGGGAAAACAAACGGAGTTTACGAAAGTTGAAAGTTTGGACACGATCGGAGAAGCGAAGCAAAGCGAAGTGGAGCAGAGCATCGAGTCGATTAATATAATATCCATGTGTTTTTGTAGAAGTTACTATCAAGAGGAATCACCGGCTGAAATACGGCTCCTTACATCGATTCCATTCAATTCCGTCGGAAAGTGACCCCCTTCCCCCCTTCTACCTTGCAACTACCGGCGCAGAAAGACGCTGCGATGCAGCTCGCACACCCACTTGCATCTAGACCATCCTACGAAACAGCACATCTCACAGCACGCACAGTTCCCTCTTACCCACCTCTCTATCCATGTATCCACAAAGTGCCAAACTCACATCGCCTCCTGTCCCGCGCCTAAGCCACCGAGCAAATCCACGGCACGAGATATCCACACCCCATGCACATACGCCCCCCGCCTCCCCGCCTCCTTCTCACACACAACTTCGTGTCTCCATGCCGCCCAGAGATACATCGCCGAGATTTCCTATCCTTCGAGTCCCCCGGGGGCGAGTCGCCCGACCCGCAGAGGAGTCTTGGCGTGGAGGCTCCGGTTGAGGAAATCTTCGTTTGTGTGCGTGCGCGGCACTATATGCGCGCCGAGTAAGGGCGTGTACATGTCTGCATGTATACTCGCCGCCCGTGTGCTGGGCTTACGGAGTTGCGAGGCGGAGGCGTAGGGGCGGGGTGGGGTGTTGGATCAGATGCATTGAGATGCATTGTATAGTCACCGGACGTTGCTTTGTCGTAAGGATTCCCGGGTGTTGTATGATTTGCGCGAGGCTGGAAGGCGGGTTGGTTTATGCTGTCTATCATTGCTTGGGCATTTCTATCCACTGCGTCTCTCTGGTTTGTCCATGGCTGTGTTTCTCCCCCCTCGACATCTCACATCCGGCGATCCTCTGACGGCCCGGAGCCTGTGGCCTTCCCATTGCCTTTGCATCCTCTCCGCCGCGAATCTGGACTATGTAGGAATCAGGCAAGAGGCAAGCTCAATTAACGGTAGAAGTGACTGTAATGGTAAAGGTGACTGTAGAATGAAAGGAAAGCAGCAGAATTTGGGGGTGTACAATGCATTGGATGGTCTATGAAAGGGAATACGCAACAGGATAACCGAACATGGCCTGACACGACATGACATGACATGACATGACATGACAGCGCGTAACGACCGTCGAGTAAAAGAAATACTAGAAATAGAGGAGATGAGAAATGAAAAAGAAAAAAAAGAGAAGAGAGACATCACGGCGCCCGACGGGCATTCCTCCAAGCGAGTGTGGGATCGACATCAACACCCGAGTGATCAGGTCAGGGATTAATGGCGATCTAGTCCGACTTCAAGCCGTCGAACCCATGGCAATCGTCGGTCACTCTACTCGCTGCAGCGAGCAAGCGGTCCTGTCGATACCAAGTAAATGACATGGTGGATTGGGGTGGAGCTAGAGGCTCTTCCCATCCACCTCGCGGCGCTGCAGAGTGCGCACGTCGACGTCGTGGAACATCCGGACCTATCGATCACGGATTAGCTCGAGTATTTCCGCGGGAGTGGATGGAGAAAAGACTTGCATTCAAGGCCTTGACGCCCTCATAAAAGCCCGGCTCGATGCTTTCGGCCATCAGGCTGCTGCCGCAGCGGCTGCAGAAGTAGTGTTGCACGCGCTGTTTGCCGAAGCGGTATTTCTATCCACATTGTCAGTACGATTCAAGACTGGAAGGTGTGGTGCGTTGAAGACGAGCAGCATAGTTAGGATTATGTAAGGCCTCTTTCACGGCATGCGAAAGGCAGGTACTGTAGATCACTCACCTCGACGAGTGCACTCTCCAATCCCACTGTCTCAAACTCAAGACACTCGCTCTGCACGTAAACATTCAACGACCCATTGCGAGCGCAAATGGAGCAGTTGCATTCTACAACCCAGCTCTCAGGGTCGTGGAGAGGTGGTGAGAGTGTGACACTGTAGCGCACTAGTTGGCAGTGGCAGGATGCTTGGTACTATTCGAGCTTGTCAGCGGATAGGGGTCTCTACGCGTCAAGATTTGCCAAGAGATTGAAGCAGATGTGACATTGGACGAGCGAGCAGATCGCTTTGAAAATGACGATCAGAAGGCGGACGAGGAAAGTGGAGCTGGAAGACCCAAAGACGGGAGGTTGGAAATGAGGGGAAAGGATGGCTATGCCACATGCGGCTGAAGGATCGGCGAAGTGATTGCAAGCCACGAAACAAAAGGCGATGGAGCCAATGCCGGCGAGCAATTGTTCGCAGATGCCATAGATGGACTGTTGCTTGAATGTTGTCTTAGAACTTCCCCTAAAATAAACCTCGACGATCTGCAGCTGCAAGGTTGATCGGATCAGCCCCTTCAAGAGGACTGCTGATCGACGGCCGTGGAACACGAATAAGATATGTAAGAATTTGAATAGTCACGAGGACTTGTTTTCGAAAGATAGCTCGAAAGAAGGAAAATACCAAGAATTGGGGTGAGAGGCTAAGGAGATATGACTCATGGAAAAAAAAACCAGGTAAGATAAACCCGAGATCAAACGTACCTTCGTAGTTGCCGTACTTGGTGCTGATGAATGCACCGTGGGCGAATTCACACCCGCCATTCTTCTATTGCTAAGGTTGATAGCGACTGAGAATGGGTGAAGCGGGAGGAAGTAGATTGGATACGTTTTGGCGACTGTGAGCGAGACGCCTTATGAAGACGTCTCTGGGTATCATATGAGGTGTGCCGACCGAGGCTCGCAAGTACAACTGGAATTGGTGGCCTTTGCGAGCTGTTGGAGAGGGGAGGTTGGTAGCAAGTTTGAGGCTCAAGAGAAGCTTTGGTGAAGTTGGCGTAAAGGGTTTGCTGGTACTCGGGGATGCTAGTGCAACTAGAGGCCCGGAAGTCATATTTATACGTCAACTGCGACCGCTCAACCATTTCTCGTACTTGCCTGGAGTTCAGCATATTTTCTGAACCGTGACCACTTCTCAATCAGTCCCACCACACTAATCACCCCTTCCGATCACTCCCTTCTATTTTCAACCCAAATCCCCGTCATTCACACCCCCAGAACACCAAGACAGTATCGCCGTTTCCCATCACACTGAGGGCAGAAAGCCAAGATCAACACCCAACCGAGGTTTCCGTAGATCTCCCTGCATGCTCAGCTTGACAGGGTCTCGGATTGCGGCTCGGCCGCCAATTCTAGCCCAAGCGGTCGATAGGCGACGATGCGGGTACCTAAGCGTTGGGGTTGGAGAAGTTTGGGGGCTTGTTTTGAGTCGGGCAGAGCTCGTATCGCGGGCACGATGTCAGGTGCGTGGCGCTGTCTGGCCATATAGGGTTAGGCGGCGGGCAAGATGCCCGATATCAGGCTGGTTGAGGTAGTGCTAGGTAGCACAATGTTGCCTTGTAGCTTAACGGGTGTGTATGAGGATCTGCACGACCGGGGGTGCTGAAGCTTTGGGACGATGTCTAGTGATGTCGGTAATGTCTTCCAGCATGCAGGGCAGAGGTCTCGACGTTCTTTTCGCTTTCTATACCCCTTTCAGTGCTGCTCGTGGCTGCACGGTGACGGCGGTGACTATATGCGGACCAAGCGTTTGGGTCGGGTTGCGGCTCGTCGACATGGAGCCGGACGATGGGAAAGCTTTTTGTGGGTAAGAAATGAGCATCGGAAGATTTTGGGCAAATGGGAGAAACCTCTGGCGGAGTGTTTTTGCACCGTTTGTCCGTCTCGCAGGTTGTAACACGTCCCAAAAATCCGGGATGCTCGCCGACGTGGTGGTGATGGTCGTATTCCTGGGGCGCGGTATGCAGTGTGTTTGGTAGCAGAACGCCACGAAACAAGACTCCCGCTTCTCGATATACCAGCCAATCACAGCGCGAGCCCTGCGAAACATTTTCTCAGACATGCTCAAACGACGTGGTCTTTATTTGGCTGCGTACGGTCTTGTAGGTGGATTTGTTCCATTTTAGACATTCTTCTCTTGCATCTTGCCATTTTGACTTGCCGCCAGGCAGTTGGTGTTTGAAACCTCTCGGAATCCGGCCGAACAGGAACAGGTGCAGGCGGCAACGTTGATGCCTCGGACACACAATACGAAAGCGTTGGGCGAATAGACCACCACCTGTCCTATTCATACTACATGAAAAACGTGGTAGATAAGTCCGAAGTGGTGGAAAGGCGCGCCTGCTGTGACTGTGACGTCTGCTCAGAGTTCAGCTGGTATGACTTCGTATGTATATCTCCGTATCTCGTATCGTGTTGGAGGCTGAAATTCGGCAACGTCGAAAAAGCACGAAATTTTGCGGTAATTATAGCCCAACGTCGGGCGTTGTATGACAGGCTTGTGCCAGCACTTACCGTTTGATTGCTTGGTGAACGCATAGCGTGGAGAAAGAGGGCCAAACGGAAGTCCTTGTATGTATCGCAACAGGGCCAACCAGATGTCCATTTGGCGTCGAGTTAAGAACACAGGAGAATCGATGCGGGGTCGCCCGGCAATTCACGTTGTAGCCTCTGCTGTATGATGGTTGTTGAGAGAGAGAGCGAGAGATGGCGGATGGTCCGGATCCATGGATGGCTTAGGAGTGGCTCCCGGAGCCCAGTCCCGCCTGTACCAGGGAAGTGCCACCAATTATATCTAAGTATACGATTATATCTAAAGCCTTGGTCCTTGTCGATGTGGATGCTCGTCGTGAGAGCGAGCGAGTACGCGCGTCCTTGGCGTTCGTCAGAATGAAATTCGCACAAGTCGATGTTGAGTGCTGTCGCGTGACCATGGTTGATGATTATGATGCTGCATGGGGATTGTGATGCTACGTGGGTACACAGACAATAGATGGGGGAAGGAGCAAGGAGATGATAGTACAGTGGCCCTGTTACAAGAGACAACCATCTATGCAACTGTCAGTTCCTCCGCCATGAAGCTTGCGATGTCTCCTGCCTCGTCATCCAATGTGTTATCGATGCTTTATCGCCGAGATCCCTGGATTGTACGAGCAAGGGGAAAGTGGAGCTGTCGACCATTTCGAGACTTCCGCTTGCAGACATGGTTTCGTACCAGCAAGTCCTCCCTTGCGCGTTCACCTGGGCAAAGCCGCCGAGAAGATAGGCCAGTTGGCCATCTAGTCTTTCATCTCCTCCTTCGTCCGTCCCTTTTCTCTCTTCCATACACTCTTTTGGCTGCACTGCATTCGTGTACATTAGTACCGTTTCCCCCTAATAGTTGACTGAAAGTCCGCGTCATCCGACCATCTACATATCTACCCAGTCTCCAAACCCCAAATCCACATAGGCAAACAGCAACTCCTCACGATTACAAGATCTATTACTATAGTACATGAGCTTTGTTTAGATTCATCGTAGTTATACGAAGGATCAACAACCCACAAACGGCAATCGAAGGATCGAAATCCTGGTCCGTCGCCTTTTTCGCCAATCACCACACCCCACACCATCCTAATGGTGGACTTGAACATTACGGTGCCAGTCGCGGACCCCAAATGGAACAGTAACCCAGCATGGAAGCTCCCAGGATGGGCAGAGCCAATTGTACGTTTATGGTTTTGCGTTAGGAGGGTAGAAGCGGTCAAAGTTCATTGCTAACGAAGTTGGCGTTCCTCCAGATCGTGGCGACTATCCTCTTCGGGGCCATGTTCATGACGAGACGACACAACTTTAGAATCTTTGGCACACGCTCGTCCTTCACAAGCCCTTTTGATAGCTTCGACGCGAATAACTCCTCCTCCCGCCTAATCCCATACGACTCGGACAGCGACAGCGAAAACGAACATGTCTCTACCAGCAAGTTTCCACCCAAGCTCCGCAAGTGCTTCGGATTCACCATCGCCATGCCGAACACCTCGCGCTTTCGCAACAACCTGCACAGCCGCATACTCCAACGATTCCCATTCCTGAACGAAATGCTCTACTGGGTTATCAATTATATCTTCTACCGCATGACTGCCATTGCATCGCAATCCCTCTTCGCAGAATCGGGAATCTGGAACGTTGCCCAGGAACACGGAATCGCTGTCCTAGAGGCAGAACAATATGGCTGGCTGAGTTTTCTGTTTCCAGTCCACGAGAGGCAATGGCAGCAATGGTTCATGCACGGCCATCAGGACGCGCTCACTGTGTTGAATAAGGCGTATGCGCTAATACACATCCCGGGCACGGTTGGGTGAGTTTTGAGGAGATCCTAAAGTCAAAATCATATCGTCCAAGTAGTAAATACTGACCGTGTGCTTTAGATTCATCTGCTGGTACTACTACGTCGCTCCATCCTTCGAAACCTTCGCCATCGCCCGCCGCACCATGACCCTGACCAACTTTTGCGCCTTCATAACCTTCATCGTCTACCCGTGCATGCCGCCGCGGCTTCTTCCACCAGAATACGGGTTCCTCGACACGGTGCGACATGACGATGCCCAGAGCGTTTGGATGAGTGGCAAATACGTCAATACGTTGGCGGCAATGCCTTCTATGCATTTTGGGTATTCGTTCTGCATAGGCATGACTATCATCTACCACTCCGGCGTCTTCCGCCGCACCCTGGAAAGGGGGGAGTCCCGTAAGAACATGTTCTGGAAGATGTTCTATCTTGCACTCGGAATCGGATACCCGACCTTCATCCTAACCACAATCGTCGCGACGGCGAACCACTACTTCATGGATGCTCTGGTTGCGACAGGATTCGTATTCGTGTCCTTCCTTTGCAATAAGGTTTTCTACGTCTTCATTCCACTGGAGGATCTGTTTTTATACATAATTCGGGTTGAAAAGCCTATTCCGACGACTGGCGACCGATTCCATGAGCGCGGTGATAGGATTTGATCATATCTTGATGCAGATTCACGCCTTCAGCTCTTCTCCCACGTTACGATTTGATGAATCTCGGCAGTTTCCTTCCAATTCAAGCATTGTAGGTGTATCTTCCAAGCATTTCGGCCGTTCGCATTGATTGTCGTTTGAAGGAAAGGACTCTCGCGCAACTTCATTTAGTCTATTGCGTTTGGCAGTTGGCTCTTAACATACATGTACATATCTTTTGGTAGTGGCATAGTTTGGCGTGCTGGTTATCTCAGGGCAGTGACTACATGTCTTGGATAAGCTCGTCTCAGATAACAATTACATGCTACAGCTTGGTAGTCAGAGACTTGATTCAGATTGTAGTCAAACTCACATCTCCATCAGGTGTCAATTCTTTGCTCCTCCTCGATTCGATAGCCATGTCAAGTAAAGAGTGATTGGACGTTGGAGTAAATGTATTCGTGCCACAGAGATCATCAGCTTTCACGACGCGCTAACGCAGGTACGGCTTGGCAGTGAGATGGAAAAGCTCCCTAACAACCAGCCTCACGATCAACGCCCAACCTCCCACCTGCAGTTAGTAAATACACAGTAAGCCCAGCACGCCCACCGCAACCTGCGCACTCTCCTTCAACCCAGTCAACTAATCGTTCACTTTCTCCCTGCCCCTGTCGCTGCTTCCTGTCTCTTCGCGACTTCACACCTCGCCGACCAGGAGCTCCTTCCAGCTTCGCGCACCGTCAGATTTCCCCGCACCTTCGAATTGCCTCGCACACTCGCTCACTCTTAATGGCGGATATCGAACTGCGAACTCCCGTCGAGGACACTCCTGGTGACGATGTAGACATGGCAGAGAGCGCCGCTCGCGCTGGCGGGGACACCGGACTTCCTGAAATCGAGCCCGAGACCCCCAAGCTCGTCCTGTTCTCTGAGTACGTGCATTCCCATTGCGCATGTCATCTACAGCAGGACCAGAGCTCCGCAACTACAATTGCGCAATCAATTGGTGCCTCGCGCTGAACATTGCGCAGTTTGATGAAGAGTCCCATCATCGAGGTCATTGTTGGAACTGGAGAAGCGCGAACCACATACTCTGCCCACGAGGCAGTCCTTGTCAAGGCGCCCGAATTCGCGCGGCAAGTCGCAGAGTTTGCGCCAGCAGGTGTAAGTCGGCTTTTTGCCTCGCGCCTTCAACCTGGCTCGGTGGACGCTGACACTCGACAGCCTCGACAGATCTTCATGGCCGAAGCCGACGTCGACGCCATGGGATCAGTCATCGAATATCTCTACACGAGCGAATACTTCCCCAAGAAGACCTCGAGTGCCCGCGACGCCCCTCTCGAAAAAGATCCCCGCCAGCCCGCCGACGACGACGACGGTCTTGGTCTACTAGTACACGCACGCATCTATACTCTTGCCGACAGACTGCAGCTTCCCGACCTCAAGTCTCTTGCACATGGAAAGATCCACCGCACGGCATCGACGGCCAAGGGCGAGCTTGCGTATGCCCGCTTCGTTTACAAGGAGTCCAACCCGGAAGACACCACAATCCGCAAGCCGGTCACCGCCTTCTGGGCTACTCGTAGCTTCAGCCTGCGTCACGAGGCGGAGCCAGAGTTCAGAGCCATGTGTCTAGAATTCCCGCAATTCTCGTATGACGTTCTCCAGCTAGTGCTGGATCAACAAGAAAGGGGCAAACGGGGAGGCGGCGGCGATGGCGACGCGCCGCACCGCGGGCCCGCTGTAATCCCAGGAAGCAGCAGGAAGCGTGCTCGTGTGAGTTTGGCCTAGCGGCCTACACCTTGCATTGCATCTTGCATGGATTTTCCTATAGTGCACCAGACAAGTAAAGTGTTCGCCGCGTAGTCTGATCATATATATAGCTAGGAGTCGAGGTGCGGATCCCGCAAGGCTCGAGCGAGTAGTGAAGTTGCGCGACAAACACTGCAAACTCGCTCACGTTTACTTTATCATCTGTTGTCGAATGACCATTTATGGCATGGCTATGGTTGCGCCTCAGCGCCGATGTTATAGGTGTACGGGGGGGAAACATAGGACAGGAACGGCGTTGCTGGATGTTGGGTATCCCCCCATTTCTCGCAAATTGTACATTAAGTATTGTACGCATAGTGCATGTATGTACAGTACATTAGCTCAGCCTCTGTTCGGCGGCTTTATTTCCCGCGGATCGGGAAGGTTTCCGAGGTTAGTAAAATATATACCCTGATACCGCCTCTGCGAGCATACAAGTGTACTGAACATTCGGGGATGCCAAACATGGATTGACATAACAGCTATACACCTCTCTTCTCCACGCCCGTTACAGTAGATCCAGCCCTCTGAAGACATCAAGCACATCCCCCTCCACCACATCCCGCACCGCCCTCACCTCCCTCTTCCCCATCTCCAACCCCAGCACCTGGAACTCCTCCTCCACCCTCTTCACCCCCGCCCTCGCCACCCCGCCATCATACGCCGCCGGCCCCGTCGCCACCAGGTAATCGAGGAACGAGGTCCACCGCGGCAGATAATACTGTCCCACAAGCCCACCCCACGACTTGGACGCATAGTCGTTGATCTCGCCGGTCGGCCCCCACAGCGTGACTTGGTTGAGCGCATTAAGCGCGAAGAAGGCCTCTGTCTCCGTCTCCGCCTCCTCCGCAGCACCATCCGTAGCGTTAGTCCGGGCGAGGGCGCGCGCGGAAGCCAGCCAGGGCGCGAGCCGGAACTGCGGGCGCGTGAGCAGCAGCGTGTCGAGCGTGGTGAGGATGTCCTTCAGCGCGGCGACGTGCGCGGCGACCAAAGTCGTGTTCTGGGCCGTCGTGTTCCAGGCTTCTGTCAGCGCCGTGTAGGTGCCCAGGAAGGCGTTTGAGAAGACTTGGCGCGTTACGTCGATGACGTCGTGGGCGTAGGCGGGGTTCTTCCAGAGTTGGGCGTCGTGGGAGGAGGCGGCGACGAGGTGTTGCCAGGCGCTGACTACGGTGGCTGGGTTGTAGTTTATCGTCGTGGGGTGGTGGCCTGTTCGGCCGACTAGGCCTGTGATGTTGGGTGCGAGTTCGAAGATGGCTTTTGGTACGGCGTTGGAGGTTAGGTTTGTGTTGTTGTATGCGCTCGTGCGGAGGACCTCCCATGCGGTGTACAGGTCCTCCGGGATGGAGTTGTTGGCGGCGTAGCGGTTCTGCGCCCAGGATCGGAAGTAATTGCTCGTGTTGATGGGTGTCGACGACCACGCCTGGTCGAGGAGGAGCTTGTATATGATTTCGTTGCCCTCCTGACCCTCGGGCGTGCAGCCCATGCCGACCATGGTGGGCGAATCTTGAAGTGCTGCAATAGGATTAATGGTTACGTTATCGACTTGCCCATATAACCCCATGTTCCCACCATAGTTGTGCAGCTGATTCCATACCCACGGCTTCCCGCTGTAAGACCCCGTGCGCTGCCACTGCGGCTGGGACTCTGAGAACAAATCTAGCACCAACATATCGGAATCATCTTCGACGCCGGAGAGGTACGAGGAGATACGTTCCGTGGTCCAGAAATCGGCGTTCGAGTAGAAGAGCCAGCCCTGCATTACCCAGACGGCGGCCGGGTTTGCGGCCTTGAGAGACTGCCATGTACCTTTTGTTACATTGCGCAGGTAGTCGAGATCTCCTGAGAAAGGATCGTTTTCGTTGTACTGATCCAGCGTGTAGAAGCTCGTTATGTTCCCATATGCATCGATCTGCTTACTGATGACCTTCTCCTGTAGCTGCGCAAACAGCGGGTCGCTCGGCTCTAGGAACGTGGTATTCGTGTATTGCACCTCGAAGTCCTCCCACCGGCTCCCGTTTACGACGGCTGCGCTAGGGAAGCGCGAGGTTAGGGCACGCGGCACGAAGCCGGTGAATGCGGGCAGGATGGGCGTCATGCCGAGGGAGAGCATGCGGGCTAGGATCTGTTGCTGGAGTAGGGATTGGGAGGCGATGAAGGAGAGGGGGAGAGATCCATTCCAGGACCCTTGGATGTTGCCGAAGCGATTCCAGGCTTGGAATGCGGGGCCGGAGAAGAAGGGTATTATCTCAGAATCCGTGAGGCCAATATCGCTGGGGGTTGTTAGAGGGGGGAGGGGATGGGGGATGGGGGTAGAGGGTTACCGGAATACATCGAGGAGGATTTGCTCGAAGCCGACCCAGGCGAGGGGGAGGTTGACGCCGTGCAGGGCTAGCCAGTCCAATTCGAGTTCCCAGTCGGTCCAGGTGTAGAAGGGGGTTGTGTAGGAGAATGTTACTTGTTGACGTCAGAATTGCAGAGCGGAGGGCAAGCTTGGAATTTGGATTGATAAGAGAACCAATTCAGGATAGAAATTATACGACGTTTTTGTAGTATGTTTTTGTATAGAAAAGAGGGAGGAAAGTAGGAGCCATGAATAAAGAGTAGCCAAAGAAAATAGAAATCCGGATCACAGTCCCTAGAACAAGACAACAATTTGTAGATATGAGAGAGCAATACATAAAAACAGATATAAATTAACACACCAGTATTGAAGTAATACCGCCACGGCACAATACTCTTCCCCGATATCGTGCTATTCGGTCTGGGAAGAGGGGAAGCAGCCTCATCCAGTCGACTCCCAATGAACCAATGTATGTCCACATGAGCGACATCCGTTAAGTATCGTCGGAGGCCAGTCGCTAGAGCACTCAAGCTGCTTCCCTCAATTGCAATGGAGCCATTCCCAAGCGTGGAGATGGCATATTCGTCGAGCCCTGGCCCGGTGGAGTTGCTTGGTGCTGTGGAGTTGTCTAGAAAGAAGACAAAATCCTCGCAGTGAGATGGCAGTCGTCGTTTTACTAGGTCGTAGAGGCCCTGTGTTGATGGTGTCGCGGCGACTGTCCAGCACACGGCTATCAGGCTGAAGACCGAGGAGACACGCATGGCGGCGGTTGTTGCGAGTAGGAACTCAAGTCTATGGTTCTGAGTTCCTACAAAGTTGGCGCGACTGAATGGGACGAAAAGACTTGGAACCACACTTTTCAGCCTTTGGGAGTTTCTTCTTTGAGGCTGTCGGCATGTTCCCTCCCCAGGTTACAGTCCTAGGCAATGTCACTTGCAGCTACCCATGTCCTGTAGATCGCAGTTGCAGCGCCATGACGTCAACCTGTTGGTGCTGCCTGGTTTCTTCTCAAGCTGAATTCTGAACTCTGGTAATCGCTTTCTTGTTGTTCCTGTGCTTTCACAGCGAGGTAGAGCGATTCACCGCCCGGGCAGCTTCGTAGCTTCGGTCGACATCGTGCCCTGATCGATTGGTTCACGAAGGTGCATTAACATCCCCCCCTGTCCCCCGGAAAACCCTGTGTGCAGGAAAGATTTCGCCGTTTAGATCTTTAATCTCTCAACCCTACAGCCTTCTAGTTATCGCCAAAAACATCTTACCCTTTGAGATCTTTTCTTTCGGGTTCTATTGTACAAATAGAAAAATACATGCATGTCTTGTGCTCTTGATTGTTTCTTACAGAGCACTTCAGAATCGCGATGGCTTTACAACCCTGTTCAAACATAAACACGTCAAGACTGCTGTAGCTCGGAGGTTCTCCGTTGTAGCTAAGGGTAAAGAGAATACCCTCAAAGCTTTGAAGATACTAGTATTTAGTAATGGCGCTGTCCGAATTAATCCGCGTTGGGATGCGGAGTCTTGCCTATAGATACTAGCTTTAGCGAGCTTACGTAAACTAGTACCTACTAGAACACAGACTGAAGTACTGTAAGTTATGCTAGTCCGAACACAGCACCAAGTGTAGCAATGTTCTCGAAGCATCTATGGATAAAGAGCTATTTTTAGCACCCACGCGCGGAGAGCCCAATATTGGCAGATGTTGCTTGTGTTGCATAGTACTACCTTTGTACTATAATCTTTGAGATGGATAGCATAAAATAAGCTAATTACTGCGTCCTTGAGAAACCTGGCGCACTCTGTTTTTCCTTGACGGCACCTTTGTCAAGCAGCAGCCTCACTACCGCCTCGTGGCCTCTAGCTGAAGCAGCCTGGAGTGCGTTGCCGTACTCTCCACCCT
Organism: Melanomma pulvis-pyrius CBS 109.77; assembly: GCA_010093585.1. Lineage (NCBI taxonomy): Eukaryota > Fungi > Ascomycota > Dothideomycetes > Pleosporales > Melanommataceae > Melanomma > Melanomma pulvis-pyrius. The sequence goes on from MU002177.1 coordinate 32,072, forward strand.
GGGCATTGACGTTGGCGTCCTTGTCAAGCAGCAGCCTCACTACTGCCTCGTGGCCTCTAGCTGAAGCTGCCTGGAGTGCATTGCCGTACTGTCCACCCTGGGCATTGACATTGGCGTCCTTGTCAAGCAGCAGCCTCACTACTGCCTCGTGGCCTCTAGCTGAAGCTGCCTGGAGTGCATTGCCGTACCGTCCACCCTGGGCATTGACATTGGCGTCCTTGTCAAGCAGCAGCCTCACTACTGCCTCGTGGCCTCC
>MU002178.1:0-32237 GCA_010093585.1 Melanomma pulvis-pyrius CBS 109.77
AGTACTTGCCTTGGCTGTCCAGCACGAGCGCCAAGTTGTTCATGGTCGTCAGGGTGGAAGGATGGTTGACACCAAGCACCTTCTTACTGGTCGCCAGCGTCTGCCTGTGCATCGATTCCGCCTCCGAGTACTTGCCCAAAGCCGTCAACACAGACCCAAGAAGGTTCGAGCTGAGAAGTGTGCTGGACTCATTACTGCCCGACATCTGCTTTCGAATCCTCAGGGCTTCTGAGACCATGCCCTCAGCTTGACCGAAGAGTCCTTGTCGCCACGCGTACCAGCCAGTGTTGTTCAACAAAGAAGCCCACCCATCCGTCTCTTCTATACTTGGCTCTCTCTGCTCGACCATAGGCAACACGTGTGGAAAGAGGGTCCGACACTTCGGCCAGTTCACGTACTCGCCGTTAGGGAATTCCTGTGCCATTGCTTGTATAAAGGCCCGACGCCACATTCCATCTCTATTAGCTAATTTAAGCCATACTCCTGTCGCGCGCTGTACGAGCTTGTGCATCTCAAACTCGTCCTCGCGCTGTTTCGTGTTGACCAGCGAGAAAGCCCGAAGCACTGCCACATCTTCCTCAAAGTCATCGATTTCTCCATTCGTCTGCCTCTCTGATGAGCTGTCTTGCTCCTTATTCTTATTGTCTGTGTAATGATGAATCATAAACTCCGGGATGCTTTGCGGGTTGAAGAAACTCATGAAGGAGAGAAGGTCTGCCGCCGACGGTCGCTGCTGGCGAATATGCTCAAACGAGATTTGCCACGTCGCAAGCACCGAGTTAAGTGCTTTCCCATCGCGTCGCATATCGGGAGCAGCCTTCTGGAGCAGCTCTACCTGTCCCTCGACCCCCTTGAGCTGGCCAAGGTACTTTGGGATGGACATTCGCTTCTCTAGTCGATCTATGTATGCTGCCGCTTGGACGATTGCAAGCGGGATGCAGTCAAGAGCCTTGACAAGCTGGGTCGCACCGTCCGACGGCTCCTCTCCTAGCTTCTTCCGCAGAAGCTCACCAGCCTCGCTGTCGCTCATCGCACTGATCTGGATGATATCCTGCCGACGGCCCACAAGGCTTCGTGCAACATCGGTATTCCGTGACGTGACGAGAATCGCTCCATGGTCGCTTTGCGGTAACAGCGAGGCCAGCGGTATGCTCTGTCCGTCTTCCTGGAACTCGATCGCGATCTCGTCGTCAACATTGTCAACGATCATCAACCACTGCCCGTTCGTCTCGTTAGACAGCCATTTATAAACAGCCGGGACAGTGTCTACTGCAGCACTCGGCTGAGCACAGAGCCCAACCATTTGTGCGATGTCGCCGAATGCTTGCTCAAGCCGTGCGGAGTTGCTGGCATGCACCCAGAATAGCCAAGTGTCGGGCGAGGTCCGCCGAACGCGGTGCGCATACTCGATCGCGAGCTGTGATTTCCTGCTGTAAGTTAGCGCTGGCCAGACCTCGCGAGTCCTGGAGTCGTGCCCGAAACCGCCGAAGCCCACGAGCGCCGCGCGACCCGCTGGCCGCGAGCATCGCTTGTCGATGCGTTCGAGGACATCGCCACGCTCGACGAAGTCGTCGTCTTTGCGGAAGGGGATGTTCGAGCATGGTTTTGGCGGGGTTCGCGGTGAATCTGTGGAGACTCCATGTTAGCGTCCGTGCCGGTAAGGTAGGGCTGAGACGTGCCGGCCCGAGCGTAGACGCTATAGTTGATCGTGCCCGGGTTGTTGACAACTTGCAGGCCTTGGTCGTTCGGTCCTATGATGCTCGCCATGGCAGCGCAAGCAAGGCATGTCGAGGAGACGGAGGATGTGGGTTGCTGGGAGCGGGGGTGGGATGAGGCGCTGCGCAAGCCCTTCAGCTGACCCGCACCAGCCTTTCAGCTACACCCCCACCAGCGTTTGGTTTGCGGCTGACTGCTTCGTGATTCTTTCCACCAACTTCTACACAGCGTCGTGTCTTAATCAACTCACTTGTCTCTTGCTGTTGTGTAAATTTTGACATCCCCGCTCCATCATATAGTACGCCAAATGGATCCCTTCTCCATTACCGTTGGTGCTCTCGGAATCACCGATTTCGCCCTCTCCAGCATCGACCAACTACGCAAGACGATCAGCGGTCTTACCGAAGCTCAAGATGTCGTCCAGGACATTAACTCGAGCCTAGAAGCCATCCAGCGTCCGCTGACCGCCCTTCAGGAGTTCAAGTTTCCGGACGGTCCATCGTGCACCGCTGCCAAGGAGGATTTGGAGAAAACTGGCGTGGCCGAAGCTCTAAATAAGTGCGGCCAAGCTTGCGCTGACTTCAACGAGAAGCTCAACAAGTGGACAAAACACTCGATCAATACAAAACTTTCTTTACGTGATCGTCTGTCAGTCGGCGTGTGGAACAAAGAGAAGATCGGTACGTTCAGGACCCGTGTCCAAACTTGCCAGTCAATTGTTCAGCTTTCGGTCGAGAGCACTCTACTGTAAGTTCAAGCACTCCCCCACTCTGGCCACTTCATACTGATATGATTAAAGATTGGTTCAGCTTCACGCTGCTTCTGCCTCTGACGCACATCGTGAGGAGCTGAACAAGCGGCTCCAAGCACTTGAAAGTGGCGTTCAGCAGCACGTTAATCTGACTAAAACGCTTCGTGATGAAGCCCAGAAGCGCAAGGAGCAACTCGGCAAGGAACCAGAAGAAGAGGAAGACGATGACGGCGCCCAGCGGAACCTGGCAATGCAAGAAGTCGAAGAGCAGTCGCGCTTGTTGGAGGCTGATGAATCCTTCGCAAATACTGTTTCTTCGCGGCTCTGTGCCAAACTGTCAGGCCAGGAGAGTGGCAACACGTACAGCGGGACGATATCAGGGACCAATTACAAGGGGATGCAGCTTGTGAATAATACTGGTACTTTCAACTGGACGCCAACGTGATTGGAACATTTGGTTAACATAGCAAGTGAATTGCTTTTCGTATACAACAGTTGGATGTTATCTGAAAGGAATGCAAAGTTCAATAACTGGCTGAAAAGAAATTTCCGCTGGAATATTTTCGTTTTAGTTAAAATACAATTTAAAAGCAACAATGCCCGATTCTTACTTTACTAACGTTAGTTAACTTAAAGCTCAATGTTCGTGTGCGCAACTCTCATGCTCAGCCGCACCGCTGGCGGGTCAGGTGAAGGGCTTGCGCAGCGCCTCCTCCCACCCCCGCTCCCAGCAACCCACATCCTCCGTCTCCTCGACATGCCTTGCTTGCGCTGCCATGGCCACTCGACAGGTCGTTAGTAGGATGCATACGGTTTTAGCGCATCTATGTAGGTTCAAACTGAAGCAGTTGGGCGAAGCTCATAGTAAATCATGGTATTGCATCGTAACCATAGGCTATTTTGAGCGGATATCTTTGTGTATTGCATTCCAGTAGCTAAAGTTTGTTATCCCGAGAACAGTGCCTCTAGCTTGTTGTCGGGATTGTTGTGTCGAGATAGAAAGGTGGCGTTCCGTCACGGCGTGCGTCCCGCCACGCAGGGATAAACGTTACAATACTATAAGGAGGTTTCGCGATACTCCACGTAAGCTCGTTAGATCGGCTCGTGAAAAACAACCTTCCACGCGGATAAATCCGGACTATATCACCCTACAGACTATGTGCTTGCGAAGCTCCGGAATATATAACAATACTATAGACCTATTAATCAAAGCCCCCGAACTCTAATATTTGAGTAATAACGATCGTGATGTTGGCAAATGAAGGAGATGTGAGTTGAGATGCGCGAAAAGGAACGGACGACATCATGAGTAACACCTATGTATTTTTTTAGTTAAACGCTAGTAGCTTGAGGAGAATCCCTAGAAGAAAAGGACTAGAATAAATCTAGCTTGAGATATCGTGAGGGAGATAGGTAATGTGCATCTATGGCAAGTCTTTTGCGGCACGGGGGGTTTTGCGCAACGCCGGGGGGGACGTTAATTTACTTTTAGTAAGCCAAACTTGTGGCTTTCAGGCCTATGGCTATGCGGATGCTCGGAATATGAAGATCGGACTCCGGAGCAAATGACGCTGACGACCGCAAGACACATCTCGAAGTAGCGATTGCCATATTAGAACTTTATCCTCTCTTCCTATACATACAATTCGCAAATCAGATCGCCTAGTCCGTGGCTGTCAGGCCTGTGGCTGCGCGTACGTGGAGAACTGTCATTGGCTCAAGGATGAATGCAGGTCAATCAGCTCAGCCTTGCTTACACACTAACGGCCCGAGCGATTGTGGGTTTTCATTTGAGACAGCAACGGGGATGCCGGCGTTGAAATCTTGAAGGCGATCGTCAATCTGGTCTGGACCGCTCGCATTGTCGGACCCACCTATCCTTAGGATCGCCCGCGAGATTGACCACGTCCGATACCACTTGAATGAGTTCTAGCATGAGCTATCTATAGTTACTCGCTATGCCTACCGAATCCCATCATGTTTATGACGATCACCGCCAGATCCCTCTTCGGCACATCCGTTCCCTTGGCTTTGGCAGCCATGGCACGGTAGATGCTGTCGAACGAGCCTCAGACAACCCAGGAGACAAATTATACGCTCGGAAAGTGTTCTTCCTACCTAAAATTCCGAGACCGAGGGAGCTGGACGAAATTCTTGAAGAGATAAAAATCGCCAGAAACCTCCAACACGTCCACATTGTTCGCCTTGTCGAAACGTATCAATGTGAACATACATACGCCATGATCATGGAACCAGTCGCAGATGGGAACCTTCAGCAGTACCTAATGAATCTAGACAACGAGAGTGAGCATATGGATAGCGGATGCCGAGCACATCTATCACAGTGGTTTGGATGTTTGGCCAAGGCGCTGGCATTTCTTCATGCGCGAGGGATTCTCCACAGAGATATCAAACCACAGAATATCCTTACCTTACATGAGAATGTCCTCTTGACTGATTTTGGATTATCGAAAGAACAAGAGCAGACGTTGTCAGCGACAACAGAAACGCGCGGGACCCCCACGTACCGGTCACCGGAGCAGGAGAAATGGCGACGACCCGGCCGAAGATCGGATATATTTTCTCTAGGAGCAGTTTTCCTAGAGATGCTTACTGTTTGCTCTGGCCAGCGGCAGCTCACTCAATTTCGCGACTTTCGGGGAGGACCATACTGTGAGAATATCGACAACGTATATACATGGTCCGAGATTCTGAGTAAAAGAAATGTGGGACTCCACGGCGGTAATACTTTGAAGTGGTTCCCAACCATGCTGTTCATCTGTCAGGCTATGCTACAGATAAAGCAAGAACGTCGCCCGTATGCTGACGTTCTCGTGAGATGCTGGGCATGTCAGCGACACTCAGGCGTGCCACCCACACCATGCAACTGCAACGCCTTTCCCGCCGGCCAAGAAAGATACGTGCATGGAACACTACATCAAGCACATAAAACAGCCTTTGAACACGGTGACTGGCTTCTAGAACGCCTGTTAAATGCAAAGTTACTCAACTTCCCGGAACAATTTTTGGTTATGTCGCTCAGGGAATGAATGCGGCCGAAGTCTTCCATGTAGAGCCTGAATTGTCACTCCTGACCCGGAGCCACCACGCAGGGAGGGTGGCCGACCCATATCGCCCACAGGATTGCAGCATCCCGAAAGATAGTGAATCAAAGAGGAGATAGCTTAAAATCGTCTGTACTTAGTGGGTGACCGTCGTGACGTACTGCAGTAAAAGCTGCCACTGTGACCCTCTGCTGTGCCTATCGTGACTCGCAATGAGTGTATCCCGAAGCCGTCGCAGATTAGTACCCGTGGTTTGCCATTAGCCAGTTCTTTGGTTTGGGGATTAAATACGCGCAGAAGCACTCTAGTGTTAATTTTAGAGTTGTTATGTCTATTTTTTAAGTATGCGTAATGCAATCTAGGGGTTGGGTACGTGGTCTAGTTGCTTTGGTGTGTTGAAGCTGGCCAGATGACAAGAGGGAGTAGCGACCTACTGTTAGCACTAATACACTTAATAGCAGTTATTATTATCTACTTAGCACCTGCGCCTCTATAGTCTTGTAGGCTGTCCTTACTTATAAGGACTTCAACAGAGCCAAGCATGCCTAATATAACTCCCGTCTCGTTCAGTTATATTGTAGCACTTTTTCAGTGGAATAGCTAGATCTATATACTACTCTTCTAATTACCTTAAAGGAGTGTGCAATTTTAATACATGTAAGTTATTCTCTTCGTAATATTTCTGGTCTATCGACCTAACTCTCCTTGCTTTTAGTTCGGGATGGCGTTTCTCGAAGGCCTGAGCCTAGTTCTTGTGTTATGAACATGATACGCCAAGGGAAAACAACCAACGAACAAGGGACCCTGACGGACCCTGACAGCGACTCCGAGGAATACAATAACCCTGTCTATTATGCTTGCTGCCTTAGAGTTGAGTTATACAGCACCCTTTGTGCCCACTGTTACTGTACGCACTGTTGTGATAACGAGTAGTGTCAGGCTGATGTCTTTTAATATTTGTTTCTGCTTATCTACCGACGAAGGAGGAGAAACGTGTGGCAGTTGCAGCATGGATCCCTCGGTGTTCCATGAGGCACGAAAGCAAGAAGTGGTGGTATAGCACGGGACAATAGAATCCGAGAAGGAGGTGATGCGAAATGCGGCTGAAGGAAACAGATTTAGCGCAGAGTTTGATGGCGTGCTCTGTTTTCAGATGGAGGCAGCGTGCCTGATGAACTTCCCATGTCTTGTCATTCGCGGCATATGTGACTGCGCCGACTCTCACGAAAATAAGTGATGGCAGGCGTACGCAGCGGGTTCAACAGCGTCAGATTCAAGAGTAAACAAAACAATTGATATTACAAGACGCTTTAAAAAGGTGAAAGCAGACGATAGCTATTTTGCGCACAGACCTCTTTACTCTTGTCTGCCTCTCTTTCACTCTATAATAATTTGTCTTTATCCTATTACTGTATATATATTAAATTATCTCACTAAATTAATATAGTGCCTAGAAAAATCAAGATGGCAAGTTGGTCAATCGGGTGGGCTTCTGACAATGGGCTGTTACGTCAGAGGGGGTCTGGTGTGATTGACTCGAACACAAGGTTGCCTTGGGTTCAAGTCTCCCCATGCCTGGGCAGCAGACCGACTTTTTTCTTAATTTTTTTTTTCTTCTCTTTTTTTTTCCTTCCTTTTTTTTTTTGGCTCTCCCATCTAATAGTCTATAGACCAGTGTGCGAGAGGCGTTAAGCAAAGAACTATGCGCGACGCTATAGACGGCCCGGCTGACTCTATTCACCTAGAACCACCTGATATGAAAGCTACGCTTGAGAATTTGACGCGTGAAAGACACAAAGTACTTGACTGGCAGCAGTCTGTAGTTGATTTGCTGAAGCTACTTGACCTACACTACGATGAGGAATTCCGCGCATGACTGGCAGACCGCCTACGTGTACTCGCTGGTCGGAGTGGAAGCGGAAATCAGAATAACGCTTTGCGTCAAGCAATAATGGAGAAGCTTGCAGCAGGTGAATTAGAATGGAAAGAAATGATAGAAACTCGCTTGGAAAGCGGCCGTTGTCTCAACTGCGGGGGTCGAAGACATTGGGAGAATAGATGTGTAGCCGATTGTGGTAAATGTATAATCACCGCATCCGTCTATAGCTCTTTAGATCAACTAGCCATGGTATGTTAGGCCTTTATCATACACACAAAGTATCAGAATGTAGATATCCTGTCCGTTGTGTTGAATGTGAGTTTCTCCTTTGTAGTGTCGTGCGTCACTAACATAACTAGCTACAAGGCAGAAGAATAGGGCATATGTCTACATACTGTTGAAGGATGGAATAGATTTTGAATAAGGGAAACTTGCTACTGTAGAGTCATTTCTCGTTCTTGAGCTAGGATGAAGATTTTGGTCTTTCAAAGCCTGCTACTCCCTGTTCACTTTTAAAAAAATGCTGTTGGGGTTAAGGTATGAATGATTGAGACCGCCGAGGAGATGAATGCATATGTCTAAAGCGACTGTTTGTACTTCGAAAGGCGTTGCGAAGAGCAGCCAATTAGCAATGTAAAGTGTGCGACGAGTCGAAGGCAATTCAGATATTTATGTGGCTGAGAATCAGAGCGCATTTGAAGAGCTCGGCTTGTACAGGGTGACTTCGTATAGGTGTAGTGATAGAGATGAAAAAGTAGTATTAGTATTAAACCCCAGCAGGATATTGTAAAATCTCAGAGGTGTACTACCCTTTAGCTTCAAAGTCAAAGTACCTATTTTCCCAGTACTGTAGTTGTTCCGTTACGGGTGGGTGAATGTTAGTTTCGTTTATTATGGACAGTAATAAGAAGGGAGCTTTTTGTGTAGCAAGTATACATAACTTTCAATGAACGAGGTTGATGACTATACCGACATAGGCTTAGCGCAAGCCGATTCTTGGGCTTCTTCAACAGCTTCCCTCTACCTTGCCATCTCTCCTCATCGCAATATTCGAAACCTTCATCAGCTATATGGAGGACACTCATTCCAATACAGTGAGTTTACAAGACAACAAGAAACAATCCCAAAATGTTCCTCCAACCTGGAAGCTCGGTACCTCTGCTACCAGCGACAAGCTTCTTCCATGCCTACCCTCACAACGACCACCAATCCCTAGAAAGGAGTTTAAGCCTCTTCCCCCACCTCCTCATCCGACCTCTTCTGAGCTCTTAGCCTCGAAGTCACTACCGCCAAAGCCATTACCAGGAATTCCAACCGCGCATGCCAACCCAAAGACACCAAACTACATTTTCACATTGTATTGGATTGCCTTATTCGGTGTCTGGTTCCTTATCATCATTTTACTCTTGCCAGTTGTCATGGAAAAAGATGCTATGCCGGGCTTGAATCGGCTGCTAAGAAGATGGATCCAAGCCTTGACGGGAGGGACCAAGGACGAAACCTGGACCAAAGACGAAATTTGAAGGGAAATTCCACTATTCAAATCGCCCAATACAATTCGGTTTATGGTCCATTGAGCGACGAGGGTAATATCGATTACATGCACTAGATCTTTTTAGTGTCTCCTCCACGGCACTTCTCGGGTCCGACATGCAAAAGAAGATTCAGACGGTAATTGTACATTGACTGATCATGATCTGAGATGTTCCTGAAGCAAAGGATGCTCGTAGAGTTCGTTGGTTTTAGAGGCAGAATTGGCCGAGGCTGGGATATCTTGGCATCTGATTCCCCGCAAACCTCCGCAAATCTCCAGCTCTCCTCCACGACCAAGCCCCTGCGAGTCATCACCATGCGGGAACCGAAGCCTGTCTATAACCTTCTACAGCTGGTCAATCGTCGTTTTTTTCCCTACCCTAATCGCTGATCGTAGTTGAACGCGTCGTTAACCTTCAACTCATTCTCGTAATCCAGATACCGACATATCCTCGCCACCATGTCAAACAGCATGAATTTCTCCGTCCCACCCGATCTACAGAAATATCTTCGAGATCTAGACGCGTTCATCGAGGACAAGATCGTGCCCCTCCAAAATCGCGACGACAACAATCGCTTCTTCGACCACCGCCGCGAGCATGCGCGCACCGACTGGGACAACGGCGGTCTTCCCCGCCCAGAATGGGAACAGCTCCTCTCGGAATCGAGAAAACTCGCCGACGAAGCTGGATTCTTCCGACTCAATCTCCCCAGGCAGTACGGCGGACAGAACAGCGAGGATGGCCGAGGAAGCAATCTCTGGATGGCGGTTATACGGGAGCATCTGGCATCGAAGGGGTTGGGTCTCTTCAATGACTTGCAGAATGAGCACTCTATGGTGGGGAACTTCCCCGACGTAGTCATGGTCATGAACTATGGAAACGAACAGCAAAAGGAGGAACTGATTGGTGGCCGGCTGAAGGGCAAGGTCAGGATCACATTTGGGCTGACGGAGCCGGGCCACGGAAGCGATGCGACGCATATGGAGACAAAGGGCATTCCTGAGAAGAGAAATGGGGTTGATGGGTGGCTACTCAATGGGGCCAAAAGGTGGCAGACAGGCATGCATCATGCGTCACACTGCTTCATCTTTGCCAGGACCGCTGGGAAAGACGGGCAGGCGGCGGGTATCTCTTGCTTCGTTGTACCGAGAGAAACACCGGGTCTTGTCGCAGAGAGCTACGAATGGTACGTTTCCCGGTCTTCCCTTCTTACATTCCAATTTTTTCCCGTACTGATGGACGAACAGGACCCTCAACATGCCCACCGACCACGCTACCGTTTCAATAAAAAACGTCTGGGTTCCCTCAAGTGCCGTCCTCGGGCCTATCCACAACGGTCTCGGTGTCGCACAAGCCTTTGTGCATGAGAACCGCATCCGACAGGCCGCATCTTCGCTCGGTGCCGCCGTGTACTGTGTCAAAGAATCTGTTGAATACGCCAACCGGCGAGCCCCATTTGGCACCCCCCTCTCGCACAATCAGGGCATCCAATTCCCACTTGTCGAGCTCGCCACCCAGTGCGAGATGCTTAGGTTACTAATCCGCAAGACGGCGGTGGAAATGGATAGCATGCCGCACGTCGAGGTTGAGAAGAGGATTGGAGACAAGGTGTCCATGTGCAATTACTGGGCAAACAGGCTGTGCTGCGAGGCGGCAGATAGAGCTATCCAGGTTCACGGTGGGAATGGGTACAGCAGACATTGGCCATTTGAGCACATTTGGAGACATCACAGGCGGTATAGGATCACTGAGGGTAGTGAGGAAATACAGATGCGCAAGGTTGCGGCGTATCTGTTTGGGTTTGGTGGCAGGAAGAGTTTGACTGATGCGACCGTAAAGGACGCAAAGTTATGAGGCAGTAATTGAATTTAGCTCTATGTACATAAGTCCAAAGTTTGTTCTCATGATGTTGTAGAATTTGCCACAAGGTCCCGAGAATTGCCTTGGAGTTACCGAACGCCCTAGCACTTTACAAATCGCGCTAACGTCACGTAGTCTCGATCTATTATGGTTCAAGGCTTTACAATTTAGTAGTTGTAGGATTTTGGAACTATGTCTTTGCTTTGCTCCTAAGAAAATCGTCTCCTGTCCCCCCTAAGCACAACGCATCTCCACGTGCATCCCTCTTTACCCATCATCTTTCCCTTCTACCACCCCTACTGATCCTTCACCGCTATAACTCTCCACGACCACGACCTCAACGTTGGCTGTACAGGGCCTTCCTTCAACAAACAATTCTGCGGATGCTCTCCCACCAACGTCATCGTCAAATTTGCTGAAAAGACGGCCGCATCGCAGAGCGAGTTCTCTCCACAACGTCTCAAACACGCCCATAGAGAGTATTCGGTGGACCACCCCACTATGCGAATCGGGACTTCGTCGGAGTCGTAGCCACAGTGAATGTTGAAGGTGGCGGGTGTCGTGGCCCTGGGAGCGACGGTTGTGTATTCGACAGGGCATGGAAGTGAGGCCATGCCTGTTGTGCCGGCAGTAACAAAGGAGTAAGTAGGAGTAGGAGCGGTAGTTATTGTGAACGGCGCTACGGTTGTTTGGGAGGGCTGGGATTGAAGGCTTGTTGAAGGTGATGGGGATGTGAGCGCTGTAGGTACGTTTGTGGTGCTATCGCTGATGCTGATTTATATGGTAAGCATGCAGATCAAATACTTGGGTATACACATCGATTGAAGTTATACAGGACTTACTTTGAGCTCTCCCCATTCGCATCATGTCTCTTCTTCGCCAGAAACCCACCTACCATCCCCGCAATAACAGCCAGCACAACAACAATCGTGACGATGAGCCACGCAGTCGTCCGCCGTATCTTAATCACCTTCTCTTCTTCAAATACAGTAGGAGTTTCAGATCCCCGATTTTTAATATACTGCTCCCCACCATTCCAGTTCGTATCGTGGACATCCACAGCCAGCTGGGGCATATGTATTTCTGGCCCTGAACGTGAGTGGTCTACCTCCAGTCCCGAAGATTCTCGATCATCGATTTGGATAGTTGCATCTTCGCCGGGGATGAAGGATGTTCGACTTAGGGAGTATGGGTTGGAAGAGATTGCCATCCGAAGGAGCACCCACAAATTGAGCCTGGTTGAGAGAAAAACAAGCTTCGTGTCAGCGAGTCATGGACAGCCCAGAGTATCGGGGCGTATATATGAGGATGCTGAGCCACATTGAATTTGAAATTTCCGCAACCGGGCGTAAAAACCTGCTGTTGAAACCCTGAGTACTATCCGCGCAGATTTGTGGGGGCAATGTTTTGACTCTAAGTTTCGGCCCTGCGATACCTGCGCCTCATCTTAAGCAGCACCTGTGCAACAAAGGGGAATGCCAAAAGGAGTATAATGTATTGATAGACGGTTGGACAACCATCAAGCTATTAGGGCGATCCAGTACTACCTACTTATCTCGGACAAAGCGTTTGTCCAAGTTTAGCTCTACAAGGGTAGGTCATGACCAATGTTCCTTTGAGATTTGCGGTCGCGTATCTTGGCCCCCATTGATGAGATAAATCAGCACGGGAGCAGTACCCATAGACAGATATGTTTCATCATTAGCCCATAGTCATACTGCGTCTTGAGGTCCGGTCAAGAATGAAGGAGAGGCAGTTGTGGGTCCGGCGAATGATGGCAAATTAATTTCTGCAAATGTGGCCTTGCTGTACACAAAATTGCGAATATTTGAACTACGTAAGAGAAATTATCATATTCTTCGTCTTTTTGGGGCCTTGCACTATCAATTTCGTTGTTTCACTTGTTCGAATTTCATATTTATGTCCAAGTCACAATTTAAATTCCATCATCAACCCCATCCACCCACCAATCCACTCAACGACCATTAAATAGAACACAGCGGATACCTCAGTACTCCAGCTAAGTACAGTATTGCTGAGCTTGACGAAGTCGAATGACCCTTAAATCAACAAAAGTCGAGTAACTCAAGTAATGTCACTAAACACCTCCCCCCGTAACAGGAATAATCCCAAAGAACTTTGCAAGCCAATACGCAATTCCCCGCGAAAACTTGGGAGGGATCTTAACTTGAGTCTGTATAGCTGCATTCAGGGTTAGAAATCAAGAATGGGCAAAAGGCTGAGTTGCAAAGACTGGTAAACACCATCGTTCAAGCTTCTAATATCGTTCATTTCAGCTCTTTAGAGTCCCTGCATTGAGGAAACTGAAATTTCAAGTATGACTTGAGTTCGTGGGCGAGCTCTTCTCGTGACCTTCAGCGTGGTAAATACCGCAAAATTTTATCAAGTCGCCTCAGTTTTTGATAAGATGAGTTCTATCGTGATCATTTTTCTCCCTCGGATACCTAAATTCTTACATAGTAGTCGAATTACTTCATTGCATTGTGTCTATTCTTATGGTCAGTTAGTAGTCTAGAACTTTCTATCACTGGTGTAGCCCCGAGCTATTTAAATTGCGCAATTGTGATACTATTTTCCCTTCTCAAGAGCTATCTCATTGAAGTACGAGTATGACAATAAAGTGATAGCTGAGCACGATACGGGTCTCAGATGGACGCATGAGGCCTTGGGAACGCTGAATCTACACAAAAGAGTGAAGAAAAAAAGGCACCTTTATTATACATTCTATTCTTAGCACTGTGTAAGGACGGCAGTGGTTTGGCTTAATAGAATAGCTAAGCCTATTTGCGAGTGTATAGATTGACCATAGTGGGAGGCCGTTACAAAATGAACGAGGGTTCTCCGATCATTGGTTAGATTCTTTGATTAGTCGCCTACCAATGACTCCGTCCTCCGCGCCCTGAGCAAACAACGTGGATGGCATGACGTCACGGTTTGTTTCATATCCGTAGCTTATCGACTGCTGTAACTCCCAAATAGCCATCCGCGCTACTCACTATACGGACGAATACGCTGATACGGAGACTAGCCACAATGCAAGAATCCAGCAAGACTAGTAGGCAGAATTGAGTATCCTTCGGGCCGCATCTGACATGATCACAGCCGCCAGTACCACCATGCTGCGTGGAATCATTGAGGCGTTCCGCCCCAATCTGGACGCGTACGAGGAGATCTACAAGGAACTACACCGAAACCCCGAATTGTCTGGCCAGGAGGTCGAGACGGCGTCAACAGTGCAAGACCATCTGAACCGTTTGGAATTTACAAAAGTCATCGCAAAGGTCGGGGGCACAGGTGTCGTTGCTGTTCTTGAAAATGGAGATGGCCCGAGATGGACGCGTTGCCCATCGAGGAGCACACCGGACTACCCTACGCGAGTCGCAAAATAGGAAAAGACGGAAAGGGAAATACGTACCCAGTATTTCACGGCTGTGGCCACGATATGCACATGGCCTGTCTTTTAGCATGTGCGGATTTACTCTCTGCTGCGAGGAGGGTCTGGCGTGGCACCTTGATTTGCTTGTTCCAGCCAGGAGAGGAGAACTTCGCTGGAGCGCAGGCCATGGTCGACGATGGCCTCTACGAAATAATCCCACAGCCATCAGTTCTTCTCGCTCAGCACTTGAGCAAGGGTAAAGGCGGAACAGTAGGTACAAGACCTGGGACCATCCTCGCCGCATGTGAGAGATTCGAGGTTCGCATTCACGGACGTGGGGGCCATGGCTCGTCTCCAGCCAATTGTAGAGATCCGATCGTTGCTGGAGCTCACATAGTGTCACAACTGCAGACGGTCGTAAGTAGGGAGGTTGACCCATCCGATTTCGCCGTCGTCACCTGCGGTAGTTTCAATGCCGGATCTCTCGGCGCGTCGGTTATCCCGGAGCACGCCGACATCACGGTCGATATGAGGTCTTACGACCCAGACGTTGGCCAACGAGTCTCCAGCGCCGTAAAACGGATCATAGAAGCCGGATGCGAAGCAGCTGGAATGCCGAAAAAGCCCGACATCCACAGCGCCGTGTCCGCTCCACCGACGACAAACGACACTGCGACCATCCGGACGCTTGAACAAGCCTTCCGCGACTACTTTGGAGAATCTCTCAATGAGGCTGGCCGAGATGCAGCAAGCGAAGACTTTGCTATCCTGGCGCAGCCTTTCAACACCCCGTACGCGTACTGGTATCTAGGAGGGACTGGGCAGAAGCGCTGGGATGAAGCAGAAAGGAAAGGTAAACTCGACGAGATACCTGGAAATCATTCTTCAGGCTTCTATCCTGATGTCGATCCTACACTTCGGACTGGCACGGATTCGATGGCATTGGCTGCGCTCAGCTTCCTAGAGATCCAGGAATCGGGGCTGTGAGAAGTATGCAGTGTGCAATATGAGACAGCTCCCTACAGTTTCCTCTGATAGTCTTCTTATGCTTCTGCGGAGAGACTCCTTGTACCTGTAAATTGTATGCTGGTGACATTTTTACTGTGCGCACAACATATTCTCCTCTAAGCAACTATTAGTGCCGGGCATAAATGAAGACTGTTGTTTTCCAGCCCGTTCAAAAGTTCTAGCACAGAATACGCACGAGGCAGCATGTGAACTGGTGTTGAAGACTAGGAGGGGAACGACTAGGAGGAGGAAGGGGGGATCTACATGTTGGTGAGGGGTTTGGAGGATATGTGTAGTGTGGCAGTCAAAATCTCTTGAACATAATGTACACACATAAATGTAACAACAGCACCAATACACATGCCACCAGCCATGAACCATGAACCATGAACCACGAGACACGAGACGCGCCGCCCCTCTCACATCTCGAAAGCCGGTACCATCGTCCCTCGTCCTCGATCCACAGTAAAAGAAAAATAACAAGCAATCGAAGAAACAGGAAAGAAACCCGCTCCCGACGATAGAACCCACACAACCACATCCCGCACCAACAACAAAGCATAAAGCCATAGCATCTACAAACACCGCCCTAAGAAGCCCGATGCCCGAAGAGAAAGAGCGCCGAGGCGCATGACGAAAATGGTATCTGTGCCGCAATTACAGTATCCCTGCGACCTTTTTACACCCCCAAAACGCCATAAATGCATGCTTACTGTGATGGAAAGGAAGAGTTCGCCACCGGCCATGAACGTATAAACACCATATCTCACCCCTCCATCTTGATATCCCCGTCCCTCTCGATCTTAACTGTGTCCCCACGACTTTTAAGGGGCGCCGGCAACTTCTCCTTCAAGGTTTCAAGAGCCTCGCGACAGAGTCTCGCATCCTCTAGTAGTCCATTCCTCTGGAAAGTATTAATGCAAAGCCCATACGAAACCGCCCGCCACAGCACACTACCCTGCTGTTTCGCTACCGACCGGGCTGCCCGCACACTTTTGATAGCTTGTGCCCCGACCTGGTCCGCGAAGAAGCGGCTCGTCATGTAGTTCAAACACATGGTGACGAATTGGCCGTTTTGCAGTTTCTGCGACGCGCTAAGCGCGTTGGATATCAGCGTTTTCTGGCGGTTGATCGAATTTTCGGAGGTGGTGAGTGCGCGGATGATGCGGAAGGCGCCCTCGATGTAGTGGTTTGGATGGTTGTTGCAGAGGGGTTCTAGCTGGCTGAATAAAATACTACTTAGATAATGTTCGGGATGCGCTGGGTTCCGCAGAATGAGAATTCGATTCATCGCAGCGAGGATGGCGATATCCGTTTTGAAGTCGGATGCGGCGCCGGCTTCAGGGAGGTTGAAGACGGGACGGGAGTAGGCCGATAAGGCGCCGTCTAACGACCCTCGTGTTTGTTGGTAAACCGCTTCCAGGTATGATACCACACGAGTGTAGGTTTCTGAATTGTTAAATGGATGGTGGGGAACTCTGGCTTGAAGAGACATTAGGGCTCTCTTTGAGTGTGCCGTATCGCCTGAGTGACAAGCCATGACGCCGAGAACAAATCTCAATTGCCAGTCGAGGGTTGCCAACCAGCTCCTCTGAGTTACAGCAGCTGGGATTGATGTCCCAAACGAAGAATGACGCTGCAATGCATCTAGAACTTGTCAGTAGTGTCTGAGAACGGGTTGAGAGTACATACGCTGGGTCTGCTTGAACCCCTCCTGCAGGTATGATAGCCCCTTCTCGTGAGGCAAAGTTATCATCCCACTGAGATAGTATGTAAGCATGGTTAGTTCATTCTTTGGAAGCCAAGAAAAGACAAGCTGATCTCGGCCATCAGCGGCTTTCTCGAAAACCCCACCCGTAGAAAAGCTCAGATTCCCTCCGAAGCTTTTTTCAATGAGGACAGTAAAAACTCCATGGCTTGGACCAGGTTCCTCGTCCGCCTTTGCTTGAAGGGCCAGCATCTTCTGTGGATTCGGCTGACCTTGCTGAATGCTACAGACGACGTCTATGCAGTCGATTAGGGAGGAGATTCGACCAAGCTGCTTGGCTGAAGTCTGAAGCTGGAGACTTCGCGCGGCTGCAATAGCTCGCTGGGCATGCTCCAGATGGTCAGGAGCTGATGTCCGGAGATGGATCATCGCCTCGAGTGTAGAACAAGCAACAAATATTGCTCTGTCACCTTGTCGCTCTGCATGAGTAGCAATAGCATGCAACTGCTGAAGCGCAGACGTGAATTCCGGCCGACCAGGGACCTGCAACGATAGGGAAACTTTCAGGAAGCGGAAAGCGTATATCCAGACGAAATGTTGGAACGTTTCTGTCTCGCCGATGGTCTGATCTAGGGATTTCAAAGCCGCACGATGGTTGCTCTTAAACTGGTACCGGGCATGTAGATGCTGCATGCTGTATTTCAAGTCGTTGAGGCGGTTCCTATTGCATAGAGTAATCTACTGACTGTTAGCATATTTTCAATCGCCTTCTCAATTGTACATACTCCTTTTGTGAGGACCTCTTCGATCTCTACATTATTTTCTGTCTCCTCAATAAGTAAGCTCGCATATCTAAGCCTCAACTTTGCCTCGTCGCGCGGTATCTGGCTGTATCTCTTCAAAACAGCCTCCATGCATCCCAGTCCTGTTGACATCAACTTGTAGTAGTGCTGCAGATCCGTATTTCTCTGAGACAAGGCAGCAACCGACCCCATGCCATGTGCTGCATTGATGTATTCGTCTGCCGCCGAGAGCAACAGGACTGCCAGGTCTGCGGGAAGCGCTTTCGTCTGGGGAGCATGTTGTGGTTTCGTAGGTGTTTGTATCGCCTGCGGGGCAGACTTCTTGATGACGACCTGAGGATGCGATCGCACCTGGGATGACGTCTGGGACAGCGTAGGGCTTCGGTGCTGCTGGTTCGTGGGCGTGTGCATTTGCGATTGGGGACGGTTCTTGGGCGTAGACTGCGGCTGCAGAGGGACCCGGTGCTGGTTCGAGACTGATACGTTCGGGTCGCGCTGCTGAGGCCGAGGGGGGTTTTCCTGGTGCGACTGCGATCGCTGAGCCGACTTCACGTTGGGCGTCTGAGCATGCACCTGCTGTCCTCGCGACTGCTCGACATATCCCCCGCTGCCGGTTCTCTGCACCGTCCGCGGCACGGGTACCTGAACCTGTCGTATCCTAGGGTTCTGCATCTGTGCCATGGGGAACGGGTGCCTCGCTGGAATCACGACCTGGGGTTGCGCTGTCCGTGGCTGGACTCGAGGGTCATCGTGCGTTGGAGGGTACTGCTGGCTCGGGCGCGGAATCACCACGCGCGGGGGGCCTGGTTGATGTTGAGGTTGCGACTGCGACTGCGGCTGCGTATAGCCGTGGGGTATGGGCTGCTGGGGGTACTGAGGGTAGCCGTTTGCTGGATAGCCGTTGGGTTGCGCAGGGGGTGCGGGCGCATACTGGGCGTTGGGGTAGCCCTGCGGGGGCCACTGGTACCGCGGATCCATTGCGCAGGGCGGCGACGGGGGGGAATTCACCAGCAGCGGCGTGCGGTCACTGCATGGCGGGGAGTGCGCGTGGGATGGAGGACGGATGGTGGTTAGACGTCGGGCGGCGTCAACGTGAGCGCGTCAAGGCGGGTACGGCGCTTGGTCGGGCCAATGAGGCCGAGCGTATCGACCGAGGCAGGAATAAGCGCGTTCCACCACCAACGACCCCGAAGTTTCTTCGGCCTGTGAAAGTGTTGAGGGGAATCTTTGGTTTCTTAGTTTTCACAAGTTGATTGCTTCCATCTTGTCTTTGACGTACTCTCGTTTTCAGCTGCCAGGGGACGTTACAGAGGTAACAACTTGTCGCTGTCCGTACACAAACTCGCAAATAAGAAGGTGCATATGGTTCTTGCCTTTTAGTAAAGCAAATATTTGCAACCAATTCCAAGCCTAAATCGTTCCTCCATAGCTAACAAGAGGCAGTATATGGAAGTCTAGACCCATATCGAAAAATCACACCTCACCCTCTCTTCACAACTCCCGGACCATCCAAAGCCATCCAAGTCCTATATCAGAACAACCTTTCCTACCCTTCAACCCCAACCCCAGCTCAAATCAAAAAAGTTCACCATGTTCGACCTCACCTGGCTCGCCGGCCACGCCAATACCACCTACACGCACCACCCCACCCCAATAACCCTAACCCCCAAATCCCCCTCCCCATCCAGCCCCAAAGCCAAACCCTCCTTCTCAACCCTCATCTCATCCGCGGTCCCCCCCTGCCGTCTAAACCCGCTGCTCTTCAACGGCCACCTCCAAACCATGTACACGGCTGTAAAAGACGCCGGCCCCGCAATCCACTACAAGCGCCAAATCTTCGAATCCACCCACCCCATCTACCCGGGCCAATTCACCGTAGACTTCGTCGTCCCGCCACCCTCGGCTCCATCCACCACCCCGACCTCCCCCACCCTCCCAGAACGCACAACCCCCTTCTCAGCCTCCGAATTCGCCGCCCTCGCCAGCGACGACGACGACACGCCCATGCTCGTCGCCCTCCACGGCCTGACGGGCGGCAGCCACGAAGTCTACCTGCGCGAGGTTCTCGCCCCGCTCGTGGCCGCCGGCTGGGCGGCATGCGTCGTCAACGCGCGGGGCTGCGCGCTCTCGGCCATCACGACGCCGCAGCTCTTCAACTCGCGGTCGACGTGGGACGTGCGGCAGCTGATCCAGCACCTGGCCCGCGTCTTCCCTCGCCGGCCGCTGTTCGCCGTGGGCTTCTCGCTCGGCGCCAACATCCTGACGAATTACGTGGGCGAGGAGGGCGCCGAGTGCAAGCTGAAGGCTGCGGTTGCTGTGTCCAATCCGTGGAATCTCGAGGTTTGCAATGTCGTTATGAAGAGGAGTTTTGTGGGGCTGGAGGTCTATATGCGGGCCATGGGGAAGAATATGATGGGGTTGTATGAGAGGCATAAAGAGCAGATTTTGAAGAATGAGGGGGTTGATGAGGAGAGGGTTAGGGGGTGCAAGTATTTGTTCGAGTTTGATCGGTGAGTTCCCTTTCCTTTACTGTTCTGTTTGGCTGGATGTGGGAATTGATGGGAATATATGGAATTTGTATATTGACTAGATGCAGAGTCATACAAGCCCCGACCTGGGGCTACGCCACAGAAGGCTCGTACTATCGAGACGCACAGTCCGTCGACGCCGTTCTCGCTATCAAGATCCCCTTCCTAGCTATCAACGCGGAAGACGACCCGGCAAGTCGCATCCCCCATCCTATCCACAAAAACACAGTCCTAACACCGACAGATATCCTGCATCGACGCCATACCGTACGAAGAATTCAAGCAAAACCCATACACCGTCCTCTGCACGACCAATTGGGGCGGCCATCTCAGCTGGTTCCAGTTCGGCGGCGGCCGGTGGTTCGCGACAGCCGTCTCCGCGTTTCTGATGAAGATGCACGACGATATCGATTTGAATGTTCCAGCCGATGCGCCAGCGAATGCAAAGAAGGGGCCGACGAAGAAGTTCCCGATTTTCGATCCGTCCAACAGGCGCTTGATTGTCCCACTGTCATGAGCAGGATCGATTGGTAGGTAGCTCGGGAGTCTCGGCGTAAGAAAGGGTAATGGGTATCATAGATTTTGTAGATATCATAAACGTAGACCGACGTAGACCATTCCGAGCCATATGTCCCTCCCTCAACCAAACGAGACCCTCTTCTTCGACTTCACTTTTGATTTCGCCTTGCTCTTGTCCCCTCCATTAGCAGGCGGATCGTTCTCCACGTTGTCGTCATACGAAGACTCAAATGAATGCTTCTTGACCTTCTTCTTCTTGAAGCTGGCTTTTGTCTCCTCCTAGAACGAACGCATTAGCGACCCTCAGAACACAGCACTCAACCTGGCGGGGAACGTACAAATTTCGCCTTCTTTTCCTCACTCCGCACCTCAGCCTCTTTCTTCTTCGCCTCGCGCACCTCCTCCAGCTGCCGCGCCTTCATAATTTTGCTCTCGATATGCCCCTCCTTCTCCGCATTCACCATACTCATAATCGCCATCATGCTTGCGGGGTCATCCACGAACTTCTTCCCGATCTTCTGGCCCTTGGGCTTCGCGACGCCCGCCGGCACAATCCCATTCAGCGTCGGGATATCCAGCTCCTTCTCCGAGTATACGCGGCGCTTCTTCTTGTTGTCCGAGGGCTTTGATTTGGACTTTTGCGCGCCGCCTGGCCGGGCCAGCGCCATGGATTTCTGCTTGCGCTTCGAGATGCCGGTTTCGCTGGACGGTTTGGGCTTGGTGAAGGATTTGCTGCTGGATTTTTTCGACGAGCTGCCAGAGCCGCTGGGCTTGGACTTGCCGCCTTTGCTGCCGCCCTTTGCGGGCTTGGTGGGCGCCATTGTGGGATTTGAATGTGCGGAGTAGTTGGGAAGATGAGAGTTCGAACTTTTTCTTTGGCAGAGAGCAGAGCTTTGGGGCGTCGGCGGTCTGAAGCGCCGACGGGCCCGTGCGAGATCCACCGCGAACGCCAGCCGCGCAACTACAGCTCACACCTCAAGCACAACCCGCAGCCCACGACCGCGACTCCACGAACGAACGACCCCCGAACAATCCCCCCAAGACAGGAAGACTGCCATGTCCTCCCACCGCCTCTTCCGCTTCCCCAAGCCGGCCTGGCTCACCAGCGCCAACACCCGCACCTTTGGCGTCTACACAGCCGGAGCTCTGGTAGGCACCCCAACCTCAACGCCATCCACACCACCACCGCATTCCCCAACCCACCGTACTAATCTCTGCGCATCCGTAGTTCTCCCTCGGCTTCTACCTCCTGATCGACATCGCCGTGTGGTCCAAATCCGCGCGCAACCCGTCCGACCCTGCCGTACACATCACCTTCGTCGACTGGATCCCGGGCATCTGCTCGGCGCTCGGGATGCTGGTTATCAATAGCATCGACAAGTCGCGCCTGTCCGCAGACTCGTTTTCGTATTCTGGGAACGGCGTAGCGTGGAAGGCGCGGCTGGTGCTGTTCCTGGGGTTTGCGCTGCTGGCTGGCGGGCTGGCGGGTGCTGTGGTCGTGCTGGTACTCAAGTATGTGGTTACTGAGTATACGTGGCCGACAGTTTGGATGGGCGTCGGGAATGTCGTTGCGAATGCGCTGATTATGCTGAGGTGAGTTGAGATGTGTGTGAAGGTGAGATGCAAGGCTAATGATGTGTAGTTCGGCTGTGCTTTGGGTCGCGCAAAATATGGAGGACGAGTATACGTACAACCTCGCGCTCTGAGGTCATGCGTAGTGGAATTTGGGGACATGGACATGGACATGGACATGGAGATTCGAAGTGTGGTGCAGCAGGTATAACGAAGAGTTAGCTGAGATGGGATATAGGATACCCTTGACTTTGCAGTCGGGTTCGGCATTGGTTTGTTTGAATTGTACAAATAGCTGGATGGCGTATTGGACAGTCGCTCTGTATCAAATCTTCTTTTACCGCATCCGTCAACCCAGACGCATACGTCGGTGTACAGTGATAATGTTCGATTGAATAGTGCAATACGCTCAACATAATTATACAGAAATGCTCCTTCAAAGTATGAGACCAGTCCGACGTTATCATCCTACACCCTACAACACCAATATCCCCCAATATCTGTGCGCAAGCTTAACAGTCTTAAGCCGAGGTGCCAGCCCTAGTTCCCGATCGAACCCTCCTGGTTCCAGCACTCCTCTCTTCATCCCTAGTTCCGGTCGGCTAGTCAGAACTCCTGCTCCTCCTGAAAGAACATGGTAAAGCTGATGATAGTTCCATATATCAGTAGGCCACCCACGACCGACATGGCCGCTGCGCCGCTAGCGATTTGCGCCGAGTGCCATAGCAAGGTCGGGAGAGCTGTTCAAAGTAATTAGCTTCCGCGCACATCCAATACGCCAACACGCCCTCCTCCATCTGTCCTTCCAAATGCAACTGTAACACGGCGCATTTCAAGAAGACGGTCGGTGTCACTCACCAATCCCCATGACCACAAAAAAGCCCGTCAGAAACCTCCCCAAGTCAATGATCCCCGAGCCGGAGCTCTCCATAAAGTCATCTGGGTTCGCGGCGCGCCCACAGATCCAGTTCGGCAGCGGGGCGACCACATAGGTCGCGACGACCAGGAGTGTGAGGTAGCTGTGGAAGAGCGCGGCGGAGAGAATTACGAGGAGAAAGCCGATCGCTAGGACCTACTGTCGAGTTAGTATAGATACCTGGGAATGTAGATGAGCACGCGGCCGAGGCAGACGTACAAACGACAGCCCGATGATGGTCTTGATGCCTGCCATGCTGCGGGCCGGGGACTGGGTGCTTCGGAGATGTTGGGGGGTGCTGGAGCGCGATCCTACAGAGTACCTGAAGAGCCGGTGCGGGCGCAAGCGGAGATGGAGGGCTGGTCGGCGGATGTTGAGGTGTGAGGTTGCTTGCTGCGTAGCGCTGAGGCTGGGTTGGTTGCGCGCCGGGACGCCAGGGCTTGGCGTGAAGGTGGTCGTTGCCCTGAGCTTCGTAACGCCGGAGCTGCCTTGAACAACAGCTCGCCCGCTCGCCAAAAACATTCCACGACCCTCCCCCACCACGACGTCCACTACACCTCCGTTCCGGGCGCCCACACACCTCTACTCGCGTGCTCGACCTTTGCCTCGGCGATACTGTACTCGGGAAAGGCATTAAATACTTGCACCTTCCACCGCCGTCGCCCACCGTCTCCTCCACCCACTACGACCATTGACAACCACAACCTTCAAACTCCACGACTCGCAACGCCCCCTGCTCGGGCATTGATTCCCCCCAAGACAACTCTGCCTTCTCCCCCAGCTCGCAGCCCCCGCATCCACAATGTTCAGAAACAACTACGACAACGATTCGGTCACTTTCTCGCCGCAAGGCCGCATCTTCCAGGTCGAGTACGCATCCGAGGCCGTGAAGCAAGGTTCGGTCGTTGTGGGAATAGTCAGCAAGACGCACTCTGTGCTCGCAGCAATCAAGGTGGGCAGCTCGCCATTCCCCACACACTCGATGCGCTAACATCGTTCCCAGCGTAATGCAGAAGAGCTGTCCTCGTACCAGAAGAAGATCATCACAATCGACTCGCACTACGGCATCGCGCTCGCCGGCCTCGCCTCGGACGCCCGCGTTCTCTCCAACTTCATGAAGCAGCAGTCTCTCGCCTCCCGCCTGACGTATGACCGCGCAATCCCGCTCTCCGAGATCACCAGCCGCATCGCCGACCGTGCACAGACGAACACCCAGCAGTACGGCAGGCGGCCATACGGCGTGGGCCTGCTGATTGCGGGTGTCGACGCAAAGGGCCCGCACCTCTTCGAGTTCCAGCCCAGCGGCGTCACGCAGGAGATGATTGCGTGCGGTATCGGCGCGAGGAGCCAGATGGCGCGGACATATCTGGAGAGACATCTCGACGACTTCGCGGCCTGTGGACGGGAGGACCTCATCAAGCACGCACTAAGAGCGCTCAAGGAGAGCTTGAGCCAGGACAAGGAGCTGACTGTCGACAACACTAGCGTCGGCGTTGCGGGCATTGGAGAGAACTTTGTGCACTACGAGGGTCAGGATATTGCACAGTGGCTGGACGCCACCTTCGAGAATCGGGAGGAGGATGATAGTAGCAGCGACGATGCGATGGAGACGGATTCGTAGTAGATTAAGGGATGAGACCGGAAGACTAACTGGCTCTAGCTGCCCTGGCGCGGTGACGAGTGGATTGAAAAATCTTAGAACATCATATGTAGCCAAGACGATTCCCAATACACCATGAAATCCCATCAAATGCAGCGTGTCGTCGATCATTATGTATTGGGTGCTGTTTCATAAAAGCAGTTTGTTCCAACCGAGGAGACGGGAGGACTTCCAGGTAGAGGGATAAAGCGTCAACTGAGCTTCATCAAGCATTGTTGCATCTACCGAAGAACTTTGCATAAACCCCGACTTGTTTGCTTCGAAACGGGATTATATGCTATAGGAATGGCTGAAATCACGTGATCTACATCTAGCCGGGAATCTCTCGGCCTCACGCTCGTCTCTACACCAGCACCTCACCACCACACCCTCGAAAGCTCCACCCACACACCAGCCCACCTCCTACCATCACAATGGCATTCGCCTGGAAAGCCGCCGGTCTCAGGTACACTACTCCCTAGTCTCCGCCAGCACCGAGCGCCTGCAATTGACAATTCCCTCGCACAGCTACAACCGCTACCTCGCCGTTGCATCGCGCGTCGTGCGACGCTCCCTCAAGGAGGACAAACGCCTCATCGCCGAGCGGAGAGGCGAGTCGGAACTCCGGTTCGCAAAGTGGACGGTAAGTCGGCACCGCTTGGATGAGGATTCACGAGGGGATGCAGGCTGATGGGGAGACAGGGCGGCAAGCAGGGCGAGATGAAGAATCTGAGCGCTGCGAACCAGGCTTCGGTTGCGGAGACGGCCGCGGCAAGCGCGCCGTAGAGAGTCATGGCATAACGATTTGAGCGCGAGGGAGCAGCGATGGAATGGGGATGCACGTCCGGCGGAGATGCGGAAGGCGAGGGCGATGGTGATTGTATATTCTGTACTATGAACCCCGCGAGCACGGGAAGGCGGAAATCTTAGATGCCAATGCGAGACACGTCCGCACCTCCCTTGCCCCCTCCACGCTTTCTTGTTCGTAGCCGTGATGTGGAGATATTGCTGGTGAGGCTGGCTTTGGCGCAGGCCGCTCGTCGTCGCGGAAGAGCTTGCAGCTGCACCATGCGTCTCGGCTGTCACACTCATCCCGCATCGGAACCAACTCCACCACCAAACATGGCCGAGGACCCTCTCCGCCACACCACGGGGCAGCCAGATGCGAAACCTCCTGCTGCTGGCGCCGGTCCGATGTCCCCATTCCATAGCCTCGCTATCTGCAACTGACGTCCCCAGCTTCGTCCTACGATTACGATGGCCGGTTTTCGGATCCCAGACAGGCTTCTGCATCTGCATCCGGGGGGCTGCCCTTGAGGCAGGCCTTCAGACAGGCGGCCGGCGAGCCCAAGATCTACGACATCACCGCCAAGTTTGCGGGCGCCTGCGATGGTGTGTTTTCGTTTATTCGCTTCTGTGCCTTCCACTCTTCCATTCATTCATTCATTCCATGTGGTCTGCGCACTTTTTTCGGCCAGCCTCAAAAGTCGGCTCAGCCGTTCACGAGCTACCTGCCTTTTTCCGTGCCTCACGTTTCTGCCGGTCGGGACTGCGCTGATTTCTCTTTGTAGCGCTGGACGTCGGGCAGCTGATCAAGGATGAGTATTTCACGCTCTTCGAGTCCATCGGGGCTCTCGAGGTAATTCTTCTCACTCTCTCTCTCTCTCTCTCTCTCTCTCTCTCTCTCTCTCTCTCTGTCTTCGTTATGTCGTCGTTGCAGCCGTCTGACGAGTGCATCGCGAAGATCATGGACCCGAAAATGGACAGCGGGTTTCTACTTCCCAACGAGACGCTGGAGGATTCGTACAATGTGCTTGCGCCAATCCTCCCTGAAGAGGTGATCGGCATCATGGATCAGTTGCTCTGTTATGAAATGGCATGGCACACGGGATACCCGCTCTCGCAGACACTGTTTACGTCCGTTTACATCGACAAGCTGCTTTGGCCTGAGCCGAAGACGGTCGAGGAGGCGCAGTTCTACCGGGGCGACTTACCGGCGGGGAGGAGGCCGGGCGTGCTGCTCGAGGTGCTCAGGGCATACTGCTTAGCTCTGGTCAAGTGCTGTGATTTTGTGATTGCGAAGATCACCGGTAGGGATTACTTTGAGGAAGAGGATTTCTGTACGCATACGTATAACCGTGTGTTGTTTGTCCAGGTGCCGCTAGACGTATTTTTGAGGGAGCTGGATGCAGCGGTGGAGCGGATGGAGGAGTATGTATCACCATTCACATTTGGCGATGTAGAGAAAGATGGCTAATTGTTGTTGCAGCACCGACTTGGAAATGTCTTCCAGCCTCCGGAAAGCGATCATCAGTCGTCTAGATTTCCGGCGAGACTTCCTCCGAGCCCTCGATCTGGACTGTCCGCTAGAACACCTCTCAAATTACTGGCCGCCGATTCTCTCAAACCTAACGTCCATCTTCACAACCCAGCAACTTGGCAAAACAGTCCCAGGTTCCTTTAGCACGAAGATCCAGCGCCGCCTCGCGTCTACGGTCCCACCCCGTCCCATTGTCGAGCTCGAATTTAAGGACGCCTTCGAGAAGCTCAAACAGCTCTGTATCGACTGCGAAGAAGCAACGCGCTTCACATCCCTCGAGCCCGACCCGCTTGAGTACCAATCCTTCCTGTTGGTCTTCGCCAGCCGTGCTCCAACACCACTTCCTTACTCACGCTCCTATCTTGCTACACTACTCTTCCACCCGCAGATCCTCAACGCCACGTCATCTCTCCCTCTGACCGATGTCCGCACGCTCGTCCTACCCTGCTCCACCATTCTCTCACCCGCAAACTGGTCCTTTTCCCCTCCACGGAACCCACTACTTCCAAAGCCACCACGCCTACAACTCGCCCTCCTTGTCGACGAATTCATCGAGCGCACCGGACAACCCTACCTCGACTTTTGGACGGCGCTGGGCCAGAACACATGTCGGCTGCGGCGCATGCTCACACACGTCATCGGCGGCTGGGACCAGCTTCAAACCGACGCCAGCATCGTAGACGCAGACCTGATGCGCGTAGTCACAGAAATGGGGATGCGAGACGAAGTCATGGACTCCCCGCTGACGGTGTGGGTATACCAGAAGAAACTCTGGATGATTGAGAAATGCGTGCTTCTCGGTTTCGAACAGGACATCTACCTCCCCGACGAGTACGGAGGCATGTACCACTTCCTCTCCCTCATCTCGGGGCGGCGGAAAGTCGTGCTCGAGGCCATATCCGCACACTTTGTCACGAGGGCGCGCCAGCTGCAGCACGCGGACCAGCTTCCCGAGGCCGCCGACGTCGAGGACGGCGCGCAGCACATCGCTTCTCTGATCAGCGAGGCCGACGGCGTCAGCTCGCTCGGCGCTGCGCTGGCGAGCTTCTACACCGTGCTGCTGTACCTAAAAGTCCTGCCCCGCCCGGCCCGCCCCTTCAGCTCCCAGGAGCTCAGATTCGAACTCCGTATGAAGCCCTTCCTGGCGCTACAGCCGCCCGAGGTCCCGCCGTTCAAGGACTGGCTGGACAAAGTGCAGCCGTACGGGCCCTACGAGTTGCCCTCGCCGTCTTTCCTCGCCGACGTGCAAAATGCCGACTCGCAGCTCTGGAGCAACATGGATGCCAACATCAAGCGCGCAAAGGAGGCGTTTTCCGCCGTCATGAAGATTGGTGCTACCAATGCGAAATGTGGCGGTGTGAAGGAGGCGTGGGCGAGGGATGTCAAGGGCGTGCTGGCGAGTTGCGTGGCGCTGGGGATTGCGGTTGCCGGGGTCAGGAGTCGGGTTGCGAGGTCCGGTGGCGGGATAAAGATGGAGGTGGAGATGGGGGTGCAGGGGCTGGGGATTGGGATTGAGATTCCGCTCATGGGGACGGCGAAGAGGTATGCCGAGGGGTGGGTTGTGGCCAAGGTCGTCAAGGGGTGAGGAAGTTTGGAGGTGTGTCGGTCTCGGGGCATTGGGTACACGTCGCATGTGTGTGTGCGTTTGTGTGTGGATGTAGATGTTGGCTGCCGCCGCACGTTGCGCGTCTCTCTGTACTTGGGACTCTTTGAGATTGCATATTCGATACTATTCGATCATTCGGCTGCAGAAACCGTGCTCTGAGAAATGTGTCCGGTGCGGGTATCATAACTACTACCACCCTTCTCTTCCATTCATCACATACATCCATCCATCCTTTGCCCCCACGCCGCCTAAGACACGACAACTCCCAAACGCCTGCTGCTCCCAGCCTCTACTATTACATCGGGCCCTCGCCTCTCCCTTTCAGCTCAATCCAGTCCGGAGAGCGTAGTCTGGAAAAGGTGGTCAAGCTCTCCCCTCCTAGAGCCATCTCTATCCCCATCCCCATTCCCATCCCCATCCCCATCCCAAACGCAGCACGTGAGAGGCACACAAACTTCACGCCTTGAACTTCCTCAGCACGTCCGCGCGCACCTTGCGCACGCTCTTCGCCGTGATGCCCCGCTCGCCGGCCTGTTTGGACGTTATGGCCGCTTCTTTTACGAGCCTGCGGGTTGCGTCAGCCAGTCAATTCGTTAGTTCTTTTGTTTGTTTGTTCGTTTGTTCGTTCATTCGTTCGTTGCTGTGTGTGTTTTTTTTTTTTTTTTGCGTGGTTTGGGGGTTTGGGCTGATGGGGGTTGATGGGGGGCTGTCGGGATCGTTGAGTCCGCTGTCTCCTCTCTCTCTCTCTCTCTCTGTAGATGTGTTTGTGTGTATGTACGGAGGTAGAAGTCAAGATAAGCGCAAGCGCCCCTCACTCCCCTCTCTATACTCAAAGCCAAAGAAAAGCAAACGTACTCTTGGAGGAACAGCGTGTAGTTCAGAAATATCTACATATATCCGTGTCAGTTTTTATATACGACTTCGAGCCCGGCCTCGACCTCGAACTCCATCTGGCCCGCTTTTCGCCTTCTAGACCTCGAGGGGTTCGAAAGAGGGGGGGAGCGGCGTTGGAGGCTTCTACACATGTGCGCACGTACGAGGATGTCTACGCTCCGACTCAGCGGCCGGTTCGTGTGGGCCTTGATTGTCTTTTTGAGCTGCGCGCGGGGATAGAGAGTCGGGGGCGGCATTTTTTTTTCTCTTGTCTTGTGGGGTTGAGAGCGTCGTGGGGTTGTGGGGTTGTTGTGGACGCGTGGGCTTGCAGTGTCGTCGATGGCGTTGTCGTGGTCGTGGTTCGTTGTTTGCTTTGGATCGACCCATCCCGCCTGCCCGCCCGTCCGTGCGGCGCGCGTTACCACGTGAGGCCCTGCTCGCACTTTGTTCGGCCTGCACCCTCTGATTTATGACAGCGTGCTCGACGACTAATGTATATATATATGTACTATCAGTAGGAAATATCACACGCCTACCTACAACATTCCAGGCGCTGTCTGCTCCATGCTGGAATATCTGTCCGGCGGCCAATGAAGGCGCTTGCATTTCACATATTTATTTCTGCTGGGCCAATGGGAGGGGCTTGTTTCTTGCTTACCATCCCATCCCCTTGCCCGCGATTTTTCGATAAATATAAAACCCATATTTCTCTTGTTCAAGGACCACAAGATGGCTAAGATCTGTCGAATCTTACGGTACGAATATAGAAGATCGAGTCGTAGAATCTTGTTTGCATCACAGCAAGCTGGACGTAGTACTTGAATGCCAAAAGAAAATCGGCGTATAAAATACTTCTATCTGGGACTAATCACAGAGTAATGGTACACAGCTCCAGCCAAATAAACGACATTTTCCATCTACCCTCTCCTCTCGCTTGCTCGGACTATTTACACCTTCAGGCCCAGATCCTCGGCAAAGGGTAGCACGAAGAGATCGCCCACAGCTGACACGCTGGCCTTGTTCTCGAGTAATGACTTGGCGGCCTGGAGAATGTAGTTAGTGAATGATTTGCAACGGAGATGAGTTGGGTCACTTACAGCCTTGAGGGCCGCCTCTGTGACGCCGTCCACGGCCTTGGCAACCTCGTCAATCTGGTAGGCCTTGCTGCCGTGCACGAGGCCGGCACCAGTAAGCTCCAGACCAGCCTTGACGTCCTGGCCATACTCGAGCTCCTTGAACTTGGCCGCGGCCTTTGCCTTTTGGAGGTCCTCCTTGGTGATCTGGCCGCCGGCAATCTTCTGGATAGCCGCGACGGCGGCCTTGGCGGTCTCCGCAACGTGGGAAGCTGAGCCAGTGATGGTGGTGTACAGGAGACCAGCATCGGAGTAGATGGCACTCGTCGTCTTGACCTGGGTGCTGGGGGAGGCCTTGGCGTTTCCGAGGATGGAGAAGCCGGAAGACCACTTGATGCTGGACTCACCGCCGATGAGAGACGCAAGCACGGCAATCTCAGGCTTGTAAGAATTGCCGGTGAAGGAGCTGGAGCCGGGGAAGCCAATGACGAAAGCGTTGCCGCCGCTGTGGGCAATGCGTTCCTCGCCTCCGTAGTACTTGGACTGCGCGGTGCCAACACTGGTCTCCTCCGCTGGCGCTGCGGGCACGCCGTCGAAGAACTGGTTCACCCACTTGGAGAGTTCTCCGTGCTCGGCGCCGTTGGCCACAATGGCGAAGTTGGACTTGGCAAAGGCGATCTTGGAGTAGTGTTCGATGGTGGCGGGATCGAGGTACTTTGTGTACGGGGTGGTGGACGACGACGCCGTGGGCACGCCCAGGCCGCGGTGGAAAGCGAGGCTGTGGACCGAGTTGACGGCCATGTCGGTGGGGCTGGCGAGGAAGGCCTTGTGGGCGAGGTGGATGAGGGGGAGGACCTCTTCGTTGTAGACGTGGGCTGCAAGGGTCAGTGTCTGCGTCATGTCATGTCAGGCGGGCCAGGCATACGCAGGAACTTGGTGGACGATGCCACCTCGCCGAGCAGCTCGACGAAGTAGGGCAGGTCATCGCGCAGGAACTTTGCCTCGAGCACGAGGTTCTCGCGGGAGTGGTAGGCGTTGAGTTCGGCGCCCAGGAGCTCGGATTCGCGCACAATGCGCAGCGTGGACCTTCGCTCGGTGCTCTGGAGGCCAATTGGCGTCAGCGAAGCGCCGTGGGAGCAGTGTGGGCGGGCAATGGCAGGGGACCTACCCGGAATGCGAATTTCTCGAGGCCCTCGGTCAGGCCGGGCAGAGGCTGGTAGCGCGTGCCGGCCCTGGCGACGAGGGCGAGCGTCGTGGTCTGGCCGGCGAGGTCTCTGCTGGCGAACTTGACGCCCTTTGCATCGCCGGCCTGGTACTGGAACGAGCCCGAGGCCGGGGCCGCGAGCCCACGGCGCTGCGGAGGGAGGACGGCTCTGGGGCGGAGGGCACGCTGCGCGCCCCGGCAGGCAGTCGAGCGGGGGAACATGGTGGGGAGGGCGCCAGGCGACGGGGCTGAGGACGGCGGCGGG